>ML407546.1:94645-168945 GCA_005239525.1 Nicotiana knightiana | reverse complement strand
CCCAGAGTTCATAGTCCTCTCCAATAAGGTGGTCCTTCATTCTATTCTTCCACCAAGAATAGTACTGGCCATTGAAGAGTGGTGGCCTTGCAGTTGATTGACCTTCCCACTTCCCAGGTGGTGCACTCATCTTGATCTTTTCCAAGGTGTTAGCCTTTTTAAGGATAACCTGCGTTGATACCAATTATTTTTTTAGACTTCAATACTACACAATATTATAAGTTAATTGTGCAGTACCCAATTTTCGAGAGCTGTCGAATAAGAAGAACCTGGTTCTTCTTGGTGTACTACTTACTACTATTTTCAGAATAATAAAGCAGTAAAGTAAAGACACATATATTTTACGTGGAAAACACCTGGCTCAAAAGGTGAAAAAACCACGACCTACTCCTCAGTAGGATTTGCTCAAACACTTCACTAACCACTCTGAGCCAAACGGACTTACAAAATAAACTCTTTTGTAATCCTAGGACTAACTCTAATCCTCTTTGTATCAACTAGCCTCTAGCTAATTTCTACAGACTTCAAGCTAACTCTAACATGAACAGCGTGTACCTATTACAATTTGCTTCTAAGAAAGCTGAAAAGATACAATGTTAAAACTCCTACTACAACCAACTAGACTCAATGATAAACAATGGAACTGTTTCTTCTAGTTGAACTGTAGCCTTTGCACAATACTTCTGCTTGCAAATATCCTGAGAATTTTGCTTTCAGAACTTGATTAAATTTAGTCTTTGTGCGTCTTTTTTTTCTTCAATTTCAGCAGTAATACTTTGAGTATTTATAGAGTCAGTTGTTGAGCTTGTCTTCCGATTCCAGTTCAACTCTACTCGGGTAAACCAATTCGAACCAAACTCAACTTCCTTCCTTTATTTTTATCCTAGCTGAATTCAACTTCTGTAATCTTCATCAGTTTGCAATATTTTCGTATTAGGAGACATCCTCTTAGTTCTTTGATACTCAGCAATCAGTGATATCTCCTATGCTTGTACGATTCTTGTGCCAACTGCTCCGTTCAGGTGTGTATGAAATCTTTTCATATTAGGAGATATCCTCTTAGTTCTTTGATACTCAGCAATCACTAATATCTCCTATGCTTGTACGATTCTTGTCCAACTGCTCCGTTCAGGTGTGTATGCTTTGATGGACCTGGTTCAACTTGTCAATATTTGTCAATCTTCAAAACCCATTCAGTGGCATGGGCCAACATTCTTTTATTATTTTATAATACGTTATCAGCACGAGGCTCTAACCAATTGAGTAGAAGCTTTGGGATTGAGCATAATGATTGTCAATTATTCCATGAACTTCCTTCATGATTAAATTATGGATTTAAAGTAAGTGATTTATCTTATTTTTCTCTTTTAAATTCTTGAAATTCTATAATTTGTTTTTAAATTCAAGTAAAGACAATAAATTTTGCTTATAACTCTAATAGAGTTTGTAAGAAATTATAATCACCTGAAGTGATAAATTGCTATGTCTTGCCATGATCAAATTCATGTATGATTCTAGGCACAAGAAGTGAAAACCCGTCCCATTGAATTTGCTTCATTCTCATTCCCTTAAGAGAATATGATAGCAATATGTGATAAGTCTGAAAAAAGACAAAATTATTATCGTGAAGGTATCAATGGATGTGGATGTGGTAATAGACGAAATTAAAATTGTCATCACTATGGTAATGCGAATAATAAGGATTCTTAAAATAATCATTCACTCTGTGAAATTAATATTTGTCATCGATTTGACATACTGTGAAATTAATATTTGTCATCGATTTGACATGAGACTTTGTAAAGCACATATAGATGATTATGGTCCATTCATGATGTGAATGTGATATCATGTGGTTTATGAATACATATTCATTATTGGAAGAATATGAACGTGCTAGTGGTAGTGAATATACCACACTCACCTCTAGAATGAGGTTTGAGAGGAAATAAGAAAATATTGTCAATATTATGGCATGAATGATCATTGGTCACGTACCTATTGTATGCCAAAATATTTTGGCAATGTGATTATTAAAAGAGAACAGTTATGCAAGAGACATATTTTGCATATAATTTTGACCATGACCATAATGGTATAATTTTTTCTTTGAAAGAGATATTCACCATATGGATGTTGATGAATATGTGGTAGTACAAAATTAATTGAGAACTCTGGAAGATCTAATTATATCATTTTGGAGAAACACAATTGATTACTGATAAGGTATTGTGTCATAGTAAGTCTCAAAGAAATTTATTGAGTTTCTAAAGTATTCACGAAAGCGGTTGGTTATATTGAGACTATAAATAAAGGAAATATTTAATATATTCTATTACTACAAAGTGTAGCAGGGTAATATGTATGTGAAAAGTTACCCGCTTTATTCTCCAGTTTGTACTACATAAATAAAAGAATGCCACAATAAACTTAGAGTTTATTGATAATTGCATACATCATGGTATAAACCTGAAGTTTATCAATATTGATAATTTATCCAGTTGGCACAATTGGTTTAGCCAAGTTAATTTAAGTATGATGTGAAAAATAAAAGAGAATTCACATGGGTAAATATTAAAGAACTAGAAAGTCCTTTATGAATTCTCTTATGTTGCTTGTTCTTACTAATTAATAGACCAACTAAAATTGGGAATGAATCCCATGCATATTGAAAATATCAAAGGCAAATATGAGCTCATTCACCTGTCATGCATACTACATAAGATCATCTATGAGATGGTTACATGTGCGATTATTATTAACCCGAAACCTGATGTTTGCGAGGTAACTTGCTAGATAATTTAATTTGGAGAATAATTTTCAGATTTCTATTCAAGACAGTTCATCTTGATAAGTTGGTTTACATCACAGTTGATTTAGCAAAATAATTTATTGAATGCCTCCACTTAATAGCTAAATTATTTCTTATGAGAACAAAGTTATCTAGATTAGTTTGATATAGGTTATATACGAAAGTATATTACACTCTCCCCTCACAAGTGGTTCAGGTCAGGAGCCAAATAATTTCATCTTATTATTATTGATGTGTGGAGTATATTTTGATTAACACCATAATGCACAAAGATGAGTTCCAAAAATTGAGGAAGAAAGTTAGTTTTTCTAACACGAGGGGGAGACAAGATAAACAATTGATAAAAAGTTACGTGAAATGAATTATCATTTGTACATCTAGATCCTCGAATAAGATAATATGAATTTGAAGTTCATAAAAAGATAATTCATCTACAATATATTGCAAAGCATGTTAGACGAATTTGCTGGTCCAAAGAAAGTAACTATATTCTCAATGAAAATACTCCTATTAGAATAAGTCCTAGAAGGACAAAGTCTATGGTACGCTTAAAGTGTATAGACAAATCGGTTTCAAATAAACTTCTTAATAAAGAAGATGAGCAAATGATCAAAATGATCAAAAGCAAATTGTGCCAACTGGATCTCCTATGCTTGTACGATTCTTGTCCAACTGCTCCGTTCAGCTGTGTATGCTTTGATGGACCTGGTTCAACTTGTCAATATTTGTCAATCTTCAAACCCTTTCAGTGGCATGGGCCAACATTCTTTTATTGTTTTATAATACGTTATCAGCACGGGACTCTAACCAATTGAGTAGAAGCTTTGGGATTGAGCATAATGATTGTCAATTATTCCATGAACTTCCTTCATGATTAAATTATGGATTTAAAGTAAGTGATTTATCTTATTTTTCTCTTTTAAATTCTTGAAATTCTATAATTTGTTTTTAAATACAAGTAAAGACAATAAATTTTGCTTATAACTCTAATAGAGTTTGTAAGAAATTATAACCACCTGAAGTGATAAATTGCTATGTCTTGCCATGATCAAATTCATGTATGATTCTGGGCACAAGAAGTGAAAACCCATCTCATTGAATTTGCTTTATTCTCATTCCCTTAAGAGAATATGATAGCAATATGTGATAAGTCTGAAAAAAGACAAAATTATTACCGTGAAGGTATCAATGGATGTGGATGTGGTAATAGACGAAATTATAGTCGTCATCACTATGGGAATGAGAATAATAAGGATTCTTAAAACAATCATTCACTCCATGAAATTAATATTTGTCATCGATTTGACATGAGATTTTGTAAAGCACATATAGATGATTATGGTCCATTCATGATGTGAATGTGATATCATGTGGTTTATGAATACATATTCATTATTGGAAGAATATGAACGTGCTAGTGGTAGTGAATATACCACACTCACCTCTAGAATGAGGGTTGAGAGGAAATAAGAAAATAATGTCAATATTATGGCATGAATGATCATTGGTCACGTACCTATTGTACGCCAAAATATTTTGGCAATGTGATTATTAAAAGAGAACAGTTATGCAAGAGACATATTTTGCATATAATTTTGACCATGACCATAATGGTATAATTTTTTCTTTGAAAGAGATATTCACCATATGGATGTTGATGAATATGTGGTAGTACAAAATTAATTGAGAACTCTGGAAGATCTAATTATATCATTTTGGAGAAACACAATTGATTACTGATAAGGTATTGTGTCATAGTAAGTCTCAAAGAAATTTATTGAGTTTCTAAAGTATTCACGAAAGCGGTTGGTTATATTGAGACTATAAATAAAGGAAATATTTAATATATTCTATTACTACAAAGTGTAGCAGGGTATATGTATGTGAAAAGTTACCCGCTTTTNAATTGCATACATCATGGTATAAACCTGAAGTTTATCAATATTGATAATTTATCCAGTTGGCACAATTGGTTTAGCCAAGTTAATTTAAGTATGATGTGAAAAATAAAAGAGAATTCACATGGGTAAATATTAAAGAACTAGAAAGTCATTTATGAATTCTCTTATGTTGCTTGTTCTTACTAATTAATAGACCAACTAAAATTGGGAATGAATCCCATGCATATTGAAAATATCAAAGGCAAATATGGGCTCATTCACCTGTCATGCATACTACATAAGATCATCTATGAGATGGTTACATGTGCGATTATTATTAACCCGAAACCTGATGTTTGCGAGGTAACTTGCTAGATAATTTAATTTGGAGCATAATTTTCAGATTTCTATTCAAGACAGTTCATCTTGATAAGTTGGTTTACACCACAGTTGATTTAGCAAAATAATTTATTGAATGCCTCCACTTAATAACTAAATTATTTCTTATGAGAACAAAGTTATCTAGATTAGTTTGATATAGGTTATATACGAAAGTATATTACACTCTCCCCTCACAAGTGGTTCAGGTCAGGAGCCAAATAATTTCATCTTATTATTATTGATGTGTGGAGTATATTTTGATTAACACCATAATGCACAAAGATGAGTTCCAAAAATTGAGGAAGAAAGTTAGTTTTTCTAACACGAGGGGGAGACAAGATAAACAATTGATAAAAATTTACGTGAAATGAATTATCATTTGTACATCTAGATCCTCGAATAAGATAATATGAATTTGAAGTTCATAAAAAGATAATTCATCTACAATATATTGCAAAGCATGTTAGACGCATTTGCTGGTCCAAAGAAAGTAACTATATTCTCAATGCAAATACTCCTATTAGAATAAGTCCTAGAAGGACAAAGTCTATGGTACGCTTAAAGTGTATAGACAAATCGGTTTCAAATAAACTTCTTAATGAAGAAGATGAGCAAATGATCAAAATGATCAAAAGAAAAGAGCCAAGTGACCTAGAAGATCACATGACATAATACTTCATAAAATTTCAGGAGTGGTTCAAGTACCTGAAAATATGAATGAATAGATCTCTATGTTATGTCTTTATGAAAAAATATTGGAACTGATATAAAATGTACGACATCTATGATAGCGCTAAGTATAGATGAAGATCTTAAGTCTGTTTAATATAGGCATAAAATATTGGCCAAATGAAATAGACAAAATTCGAATAGAATTTGTTTCATATGAAAGACATATAGTTTTGGACCAGTAGTTCAAACACTTGAAAATATACCGTCAATGGTGGGTGAAATCACTTTTATTTATCTTAGATGTCCAGCATGACATGAAAACTTGATATGCATCGAAAGTCTATTTAAATGGCTTATATGACTTAACTTATATGATAATCCCTTAAGGATTCAAATTGCTTAAAACATATACAATCTTAAATGCAATTTGTGCACATATGTATCTTGCTATGACTATAAGTATGATAATATGATAGAGAGAATCTCTATGGAGAAATTGAAAAGGCCATTCCACGGAATTTTATGAAGACATTATATATCTCTCAAGAATGATGATTTAAAGGTGCATGATGATTTAAAGGTGCATGATAATAGGCTAGATTCATGTAGTTTAGCGACTATTTATATCCCAAATTTACTATGCTTCACTGTTCTAGGAAGGTTAAATGATGATAAAATGGCTCTAATTATGAAGTTTATGTTTTGCAGGAGCAAGTCGTGCTTATGAGGATATAGGACCGTGTTTGGAGCTAAATTAAAGCAAGGAAATCCCCTCGGAGTTGAGTGCGTGTGAAAGAAGGAAGAGAAAAAGAGAAAAATAGCTTACTCGCTCTAGCGTGGGCCAAGCGTGGCCTTAGCGTGGCCAAGCTAGAGTAGGAGAAACAGGGAAGAATAAAGTGTCGTTAGCATGGCCCAAGCGCGGTCACGAGCGCCGCGCTAGTCCAGAAGAAACGGGACAGTGTATATTGCATTTAGCGCGGCCACTAGCGGGGTTCAAGCGCGGCCGCGCTAGTCCGTCCATGAACGCGGTAACTTCAGTGGTAAACTTGGAAGTTTGGGGGAAATTCCACTTAACCTATAAAAGGACTAGCTCGTCCAAAAGAGAAGATATCAAGGTTTTTATAGTTTTGTTCAAGGCAAGAAGAGGCAAGAGGCAAGGAGGATAATTCGGCATCGAGTTCTACCTTTCTTCCTTTTATTTTTATCATTCATGATCAATTTTGTTGTTGTTATTATGAAAACAATTATGAGTAGCTAATTTATTTAGTCTAGGGTTTTGATGGAACCTGTTGAAGGATGAATTTCTTGTTGTGTTAATATAGTTTTCCCAGTTTAATCTCTATTTGTTCAATTATGTTTTTGTCTTAGTTAATTGAAGGTCCATCAATTAGTTGTGCCTATTTAGCATGTGTTACTCGGGAGAGAGCGCATATTTAGGTAGTTGTTGAACATCACCACTTCCAAAGTATATGAGGAATCAATAACAGAGGGTTTAAAGGTGGGATTAGGGATAATGAAACCTTGGGTGCAATGTAAGTGAGCTGTAATAAAAGCCAGCTAGCGTAACTCGGGAGAGTGCGTCTAGTAAATTGTCGTAATTACTCGGGAGAGAGTTACGGTATAAGATTTCTCATGATCGATAGAGAAGATTAGGCAAATCTATATGACACATAACAGGAAGGGAGTCCATCAATAGGGGAAATCACAACCTTAGACCCTTCTCTTATTTGTTTACAACTCAGTCTTAGTTAGCTCTTAGTTTGATTAATCTTATTCAGTCATAGTTAGTAGAAATATCTCCAATTGTTATTCAAAACATCTGGGAAGTTGATTACGGAGAATTTAGTGAGTTTGGCAAAAGTAATTGATAGGTTAATTCCCCGCGGGATTCGACTTTGGGCTAAATACCCGGATTATATTTGCAACGACCGCTTTGTCCTTTTTATAAGGCATAGTTGTTGTTGATACCCAATTTTTTCTCAAAATATTTTTAATTTGCATATATACTTTCAAAATCATGCTTTCATAGCAATTGGTATTTTTCTATAATTTTCCTATATTTTATTAATTTATTTTTAATTTATCCAGCATTTTATTTCCGATAATTAATTATAAATTACATTACAAATGATTTCAAAAACATTTCCTGACTTAATATATTATTTTTTATCCTATTGAGACCAAATTATTTCAAAATCAGCCAGATTGGCACTCTTTGGCAATAATTGCAATAACTTTGCAATTATAGCCTAATCATATGTTTTATGCTATTTTGGCCCAATAATTAGTCATTTTATATTTTAAATACTAATTAATGATGTTAATTTAATTTTATTAAGCATCAATTTAATTTTTTATAATTATCAGCTATTTTTATAAATTATTTATCTATTTTTAATTGGGTATTTAATAGTTAGCCACTATTATTTAAATTCTAGCCTAAGTAATCTGATCCCCAACCCAATTAAATGGCCCAAATATCACAGGCCCAATGTCATATCCTACCCGACCCAATCCCTAACTTAATCAGGGTTGATCAACGGTCCAGATCTCCCTTACCTAATATAAACCCTAAAGACTATTCTTCCCCCCTTCTTATTTTCCCTGTCTCACTTCTCACTCGTCTCTCTCTGAATCCTGTCACTTCTATCTAGACCCTTCGTCTGAGCCCTTATCACCCTTCTACGGCCACCCCTCTCTAGAAACCATGGAGGTCCTACCGCTTATCGACCTTATGGCTCTGTCCTTCACACTTGTGTCACCGGTGGAGGTTCTCAACTGACCCAGAGGCGATTCACTCCCATCTCCGGTCTCATGCCATCTTTTCTGGCCACTTATGGTCGTTCGAGTAAAATCTTTATACTTTTCGGCCAAACGCCGATAATATTTAAGTTTTCTTCTCTTCTCTAGGTTTTCTCTGGAAGCCCTAGCGTCAAATCCTCCGATCTTTTTAGATCTGTGACGAATCTATGTGTCTTTTAAGGTTCTCACATGTTTTCCTCAAAAGATTTCTTTGATTTCAAACGATTTCCTTTTTGTTCGATTCATTTTGTTAAGAAAACCTAATACTTCAGCGTTCAATCTGGAAGTTCAATTCTGTTTGCAATGATGTTTGTGTGTCTCTCATGAACTTCTGGACTTTCATGAATGTACTATGTGTTCTATGCTTCTTGCTCTAATTTGTTGCTAAGGTTTCTGGATCTCTACTGTCCTCTTAACTGTTTGCTTAGGTTTTTTTCTAATTTTGTTTAACATGTGCTATTCTAGTACTGTTTATCGTTTAATGGGTATGATTAATTATTTTATTAATTTTCTTTAATCTTTATTGATTTTGTGTATTTTCCTTAGAACTCTTTACTGATTTTGAGTATTTTCCTTAGAACTCTTTACTGATTTTGTGTATTTTCTTGCCTGCGTGACACTTGCCTTAATTGATAATTGATTCCCTGTGATTTCGAGGGATCTCTTACTGATCTTCAGAATTATATTCTGCCTTATTTTATGTATAAATATGTCGTTGATTAATTCTTACTTTCCTTAATTAATATATTTTGTACCTAGTCCCAATCACATGCCCTATTCTTTATCACTCTTTGTATGATTAAAATCATTCTTTCAAATTAGTTTTCTTTCCTTATTCACCGTTGTGGTATCCGTTTGAATTGTGACTCCTTAATTGTGGGGAGTACTTACATTGATTGGATTATAATTGTATTTATTTCTACAATTATACTACATTTTACTTGTTACCTTATTTGCTACCTGTTTTCAAACTATATATACTCTCTACTCTTCATTAACAAAAACACACGAACAATACACTGCTCTAAACTCTCTTACACACACACTACTGCTCTACTGTTCTATTGATCTACTGCTACTGCTCTACTTCTCTTCACTTTATTGCTCTCCACTTTGCACTCATTCTTTCATTCAACTGGTATGTTTTCGATTTAAGTTTATACCATCAAAAATAACATACCTCTTTTAATATTGCAATTCCTTTTGTTTCTATTATGCTTCTACTTGTGGTTATGCTGTCTACCTTGCAATTAGCATGACAATTTGTTATTTTACCAATGTGATTATCCTTTTCCCTTTAGTTTCAGCATATTTTACTGCCTTCTTATACGTTTCACTAGAACTCTGCCCTACCCCTGATCCCCAGCACACTATAAGCATGTATTTGTGTCACTTAGTTAGATGTAATTCTAAACATATGTTTTAACCCTTTTCCTGGACCTGTGTGTAACTCTGTTTGTTATGTACTTCCTCTTTGGCATCCCTCAATCTGATTCCGTTAAGTTTCTGGCCTGAACATCTTTATGAAAACTGTTATGTGGTTGTTAAATTTATGTGATACCGTAGTATTAACTTGCATGCAAATCTGCTTCATGAGCAACCTGCTTGTCCCCAATCCCTTATTCCCTGTTTGTGACTGCTCCCCTGTACTATGCATGCTGATGTGGTTCTGAGTTGTTGATTTTCCTAATCCCTTTCTTTCAATCTATTTTCACTAAAAGAAAAATCTTCTGTTCTCCAAAACTTATTTCAAACTACTCATTTCTCAAACTGTTTTCCAACTCAACTCTTTCAAAACTATGTCAATCACTCTCACTATACTCCTATACCTTTAAGTTTTGCCCCCTTAGTGTGAGCATTGCTTTGGGACCCTTGAGCCCCTCTGAACTTTGAAACACAAAGGCTGGCCATTCCACACTGCACTTACTCAATTTGGTTATGAAAATCTGGGTGTGAGCACTGCCTGGGATCCCTTGAGATCCTTAGGGAACTCTAACACAGCTGGAATTGTATGAAAGGTTGTGAACTAATGGCAATGAGGATTCTGGAGATTCTGGGCCTATCAGTAGGCTCCCTATAATATAACTTCTTATTTTCATTATTCAATTATGTAATTCATGCAAATGGCCTATAATAATTGTTGTAAACAACTCTTTGGGGATGGATAGTGGAAAGGGAAGGGGTGACTATGCATGCTTTAGCTATTAAAAGGGGTAGAAAAAATTTCTCAAAAGGATTGAAGACTGTCACAAGGCTGGAGGGACTGACGGAGGACATCTAGCCAGAGCACACCTGTTGCTGGGGCTTCGCGAGTTAGGGGAGCTGTACGAAGGAAGCAAGAATGTCGAGTCTGGGGAAAGACCTTCTGGGACCAAGTAGATAGGAATGTCTTTCTTTTACTTTATCAATGTAACAATGGCCATAAGTGACCTTTATTTCCTGTTTATTTAGTGTTGTTTTGAGGTTCGTCTATTTTATTATCAATAAAATGAGGCATTTAGCATCTTAATTTCTCCAAATCAATTTGTCGCTAGGCCTACCTCGGGCAAAAAAGAGGTCCCCAAATTAGGACGCACTTCACATTCCCGCACTATGTGTTTAAATACCGTAATACTTTTCATAATCCTTACTGACTTGGTTACTTTTGTTTTTGTTTTTTTCTTTATTTATTTATTCCCCTCCCCAAAGGTTAGTTCGTGCACTCTGGCATCATCATCCTATCTTACAAGATCCAGGGGCCCTCCACCCTCTCCTCCTCTTAGTCCTCCCAAAGTCAAGAACAAAGGCAAAAAGAAAATGGAAGATTCAGGCAACAACAGAAATGAGAATGTGGTTGAACGGGTAGAGTCCACTGATGGCCAGGGTATTCGACTTCAGAATGAAACTGTGTCGCAGCTGGAACGGAAATTGTTAAAGTTTCAAGAGGAGCTTGATCAAGTTCAGAATCTGGAAAACCTGTCATTCTCCCTCAACGTCCCAGACGTCAATATCCAGAATCCTGCACCTCCTCAAAACATCCCAAATCAGCAAAATCATCCCGCAGCAAAATCATCACTACACCCCACCAAAGAACCAAACTCTCCTAGCACACTACAATGCCTGCCATACTCCAAACAACACCCCGCTGCTTATCCAAGAACCTCAGAACTCCACAAATGACCATTTCCACACTCATAACAATCCCATCTACGTGGAGACCATGCCACACTCCACTCCCCCTATCACATACACACCTGAGTCTGATGAAAAGGACCTGCTTATCAAGAACTTGGCCGAAGAACTTAGGAAGCTGACTAGCCGGGTTCAAGGCGTCGAAGGAATCAAGGGAGTCGAAGGGTTGAATTATGAAGACCTCTGCATACAACCCGATGTCGAACTACCCGAGGATACAAACCTCCTAAGTTTGAAATGTTTGATGGTATGGGTGATCCAAGGGTTCACTTGAGAACTTATTGTGACAAGCTGGTTGGAGTAGGGAAGGATGAAAGGATCCACATGAAGCTGTTCATGAGGAGCTTGAAAGGAGATGCATTGTCTTGGTACATCAGCCAAGACCCTAAGAAATGGTTGAATTGGGTGAGCATGTCATCTGACTTTATGGACAGATTTAGATTCAACACAGAGAACGCACCAGAGGTATTCTATATTCAGAATTTGAAAAAGAATCCCATAGAGACATTTCGCGAGTATGCTACTCGTTGGAGGTCCGAAGCTGCTAAGGTCAGACCTACCTTAGAAGAGGAGCAGATGAAAAAATTCTTTGTCCGGGCCCAGGACCTGCAGTACTATGAACGGTTGATGATGATTGAAAACCACAAGTTCTCCAACATTATCAAATTAGGTGAACGGATTGAAGAAGGTATCAAGAGCGGTATGGTTACAAATTTTGAAGCCTTGCAAGCTACAAACAAGGCTTTGCAGTCTGGTGGTGTGTCTAAGAAAGAGACGTGGGATCCGTGATGGTTTCACAAAGAACCAACTGCCCACTCAAATACCAAACTCACCCAACACCTCCACTCACATATCAACCCACCCCAAATTACCAAGCACCCTCATACCAAGCTCCACCACTAACTTATCAATTATCTCCGCCACCGACATATCAACCTGCTTCACCCAAATACTCACAACCCCCTCATGTCTACCATACTTACAATTCCCAACCATCTCATTACCAATCACCTCCCTACCCATCAAAACTTCCCTAGACCTCGTCCTAATTTTGATCGCAGACCTACAAAACAGTATACCACCATCACTGAACCCATCAACCAGCTGTATGAGAAGCTCAAAGCTGCTGGTTATGTCACCCCCATCCCTGCTGCAACCCCTGAGAATCCTTCTCAATGGGTCAACCCAAACAAGTCCTGTGCATACCACTCTGGTATGAAGGGGCACACCATCGATGAATGCCGCTCTTTGAAGGACAAGATACAATCCCTGATTGACAATAAGGTCATCGTGGCAAAGGAATCCGCTCCAAACGTCCACAAAAATCCTCTTCCGGACCATAAGGGTGTAGGCATCCACTTGATTGAAATAGAAGATGACTGGGACCCCGAGGGATCAATCGGGTTGATCACAGAAGGCGATGATCCAAAGAAACCTGCAGTCACTCTCAACCCGATCATAGTCCAGATTCAACCGTCTAAGGATGTTGAGGTAAATATGTCCATGCATGTTGAGTTTGAAGCAGCGTCACCTGCAAAGGCACCAGTATCGATTGAAGTTAAGTTCGTGTCTCCAGTGAATGCACCCCCACCATTTGAGGCTGCAGTCTTGCCACCCCAGGCACATGTTCCATTCGAAGTGAGGGTAGCTGCGCCAATCACGGTGGCGATATCTACCACACCACCTTTCTATACAGATGTTGTACCATGGGACTATACAGCCGATGCAAGAAGGAAAGGAAAAGTCAATATTGAAGAGGCTGTTGCAGCGCAAGGTATGACAAGAACTGGTAGAGTCTACACCCCTGAACATCTGGCTGAATCCAGCAGGCGGGCATCCAATAAGCCTCCCATTATCGAGACAGGTCCGGACAACCTTTGGAGTAAAGTACAGGCCAAGGAGTATTCGGTCATCGACCAGTTGAGCAAAACGTCAGCGCAAATATCCATCCTCTCTTTGCTACAGAATTCCGAGACGCACAGGAATGCTTTATTAAAGGTGTTGAACGAAGCCTATGTGCCAAATAACATCACTAGTGGAGAAATGGCTAATATGGTGGGCCAAGTGTTGGAAAGTCACAAGATCACTTTCCATGAGGACGAGTTGCCTCCTGAAGGGCTGGGCCATAACAAAGCACTGCACATAACTGTGCAATGTGAAGATTATTTCATTACAAGAATCCTAATCGATGGGGGATCCAGCCTTAACATTTGTCCGTTAATAACGCTAAAGAAATTGGGTAAAGGGCTGCATGAGATAAAGGATGGAGCGATCAACGTGAAGGCCTTCGATGGATCTCAGAGGTCCACCATTGGTGAGACAGCATTTTCCTGCAAATGGGGCCACCTGGTTCGAGGTGGACTTCCAAGTGATAGATGTGCCAGCGTCCTACAATCTGTTATTGGAACGACCCTGGATCCATGCTGCTGGGGCTGTAGCATCAACGCTACATCAGGCAGTGAAGTTCGAGTGGAACCACTAAGAGGTGATTATTCATCGTGACGGTAGCAACCCTATTTACAGTCGCCAGACTATTCCGGTGATTGAAGGAAGGAAGAAGCTGGGTGGAGAAACTTACCACCACATTGAATGGGTCAACACTATCGACAAATACAAATGGTGGGATAGCAAGATCGCAAGTATGATGAATTGGCGAAGGTACAAGCCAGGTAAAGGTCTCGGCAAGAACCTTTAGGGGATCTCCAAACCTATCAAACTCAAGAAGCACGACACCACTTTCGGTTTGGGATATGAATACACTTGGGAAGAATTCAAAAACTGGTCGCCACCATGGCGCGGTCCTTATTACCCTTTGGAGCAACCAATACCGCATCTGGAGAAGATTTTCCAACAGATCGACGTTATTTATGGATGAGACGAAGAAGAGTGACAGTGATATGGACTGCTGTGTTATTCTCGAGGAGGAGGGGGAGGAAGGCCCTTCTATACAGGCTGTGAGCAGAGGGACGTACCTCAAGAATTGGACTGTCAGGACAACCAAAGCCCGACGAGCCTCGGGGTAGCAAGGCTAAAGCAAGAATTACTCACTATTTTCTTTACAAAATGATTTCCTTTTTCGCATTTTAATTCCTGTAATAAGATCTTCAATATTCAAAACAATCGTTCAGTTTATCAAAAGCGTTTTTGAATTTTCCGTATGAATCCATATTTATTGCTATCATTTTTCTCTCATTGATTTACCTATACAACATTACTATTACCTGTCTTGATGAACCGATGACTGTGACGTGTAACGAGATAACGCATCAAACAGACGTAGATTCAGAAGAGGATGACATACCTGACGAGATCGTCAAAGAAGTTGAGAATTTTGAGAACAGACCTAAGTCCAACTTGGACGAGACTGAAAGCATCAACCTGGGAGATTCAGAAAACATCAAGAAGATACTAAGAAAGATGATAGAAAGGCACAAGCAGTGGCACGAGAAGTTATCATTTGCCTTATTGGGATATCGCACCACAGTTCACACCTCAACAGGGGCAACTCCCTATATGCTAGTTTATGGTACTGAGGCTGTTATTCCTGCCGAAGTTGAGATTCCATCTCTAAGAATTATACAATAAGTTGAGCTTAGCGATGCGAATGGGTAAAGATCCGTTATGAGCAACTAGCCATCATAGATGGAAAGAGAATGAATGCAGTCTGCCATGTTCAACTCTATCAGAACAGAATGTTTAGAGCCTTCAACAAGAAAGTCAAGCCTAGACAGTTCACACCGGGGCAGCTGGTGCTGAAGAAGATCTGTCCACATCAAGACGAAGCCAAAGGGAATTTCTCTCCCAACTGGTAGGGTATGTATATGGTTCACCGGGTACTGACAGGAGGAGCACTTATACTCGCAGAAATGGATGGAGAAGTCTAGCCAAAGCCAATCAATTCAGATGCAGTCAAACACTACTATGTGTAATCTTATTCTTTCTCAATGATGATGTAAATTGAACTACGCCTAACCTGATTCACGTTTAAGAGGGGATACGTAGGAAGCCCTATGGGTTCGGTCACAATTCAATAAAAATCTCATTTTCCCCACAATTGGAAACTAGGACAGAATTTTGAGGAGGACCCTCAAAATTTCGTAGCAGTAGAGGTTGCAATGTTCTGAGCCGTGTCACGGTCGTCGGTTCATCCCAAAATTACTTTTTAATTTATACATTATGATTTTACAAAATCATGCATGTTTGTTCTTGAAACAACTTTATTTAGCAATGCTACCCCAATAATACAAGAATTATCATCAGATCAAGTCGAACAAGTCAAGCAAAGTCAGTCGGGATACGAACTAACCTTCCCCTTACAAAACTCACGATTTTTCTTTGGATGCAGGCACTAAGGTTGCAAAATCCCTAAACAAAATGTCCGCACATGGAACAAACGTTGTCCAAAATACTACTCTCAAAACTGCTGCACTTGTTGACGTTTGCACATGCCTCAATGCTCCGTAGTCGCAACGCCCGCGATAATCACAATGCCACAGTCTGCTATCAGCTAAGAAACTATACTGTCATATGTTATTTTATTCATTGCATAAGGCTAACATTCTGCCTTCCGATACTAAACGTTATCTCCATCTGCATTTGCATCTTTGCATAAGGCTACCATTCTACCTTCCGAGACTAAGCACTATCTCCATCTTCATTGCATAAGGCTACCATTCTGCCTTCCGAGACTAAGCACTGTCTCCATCTGCATTGCATAAGGCTACCATTCTGCCTTCCGAGACTAAGCACTGTCTCCATCTGCATTGCATAAGGCTACCTTTCGGCCTTCCGATACTAGACGTTGTCTCCATCTGCATTGCATCTTTGCATAAGGGTACCATTTTGCCTTCCAACTTGCATAAGGATACCATTTCTGCCTTCCGAGACTAAACGTTGTCTCCATTTGCATTGCATATTTGCATAAGACTACCATTCTGCTTTTCGAGGTTAAGCTCTACCTCCATCTGCATTTTTTGCATACGGCTACCATTCTGTCTTCCGAGACTAGACGCGGTCTCCATCCACATTGCATCTTTGCATAAGGCTACCATTCTGCCTTCCGAGGTTAAGCTCTACCTCCATCTGCATTTTTTGCATAAGTCTACCATTCTGCCTTCTGAGACTAAACGTTGTCTCCATTTGCATTGCATCTTTGCATAAGGCTACCATTCTGCCTTCCGAGGTTAAGCTCTACCTCCATCTGCATTTTTTGCATAAGTCTACCATTCTGCCTTCTGAGACTAAACGTTGTCTCCATTTGCATTGCATCTTTGCATAAGGCTACCATTCTGCCTTCCGAGGTTAAGCTCTACCTCCATCTGCATTTTTTGCATAAGTCTACCATTCTGCCTTCTGAGACTAAACGTTGTCTCCATTTGCATTGCATCTTTGCATAAGGCTACCATTCTGCCTTCCGAGGTTAAGCTCTACCTCCATCTGCATTTTTTGCATAAGTCTACCATTCTGCCTTCCGAGACTAAACGTTGTCTCCATTTGCATTGCATCTTTGCATAAGGCTACCATTCTGCCTTCCGAGGTTAAGCTCTACCTCCATCTGCATATTTTGCATAAGGCTACCATTCTGCCTTCCACTTTCATAAGGCTATTTTTCTTCTGTTCGAGGCTAAGCCCTGCCTCCAATTTACTTTTTCCTCGAACACTATCTCAAGCACTATTTATTTTTCTTTTTCTACGGGCTAAGCTCTGCCCTTCAATTTGCAAGACTGAGCTCTGTCTTTTCAGCATCATACTACTACATTCTTCATGGGCTGAAATATCGCCAACTTATCCAAAGGCGTCATCGTTCGAAGGCACTATTTTCATGGCCCGAGAACATCATGTCTCGGTCTGAGGATCTCTCTCAATTTTGCATATCATTATTCAAAGGTTTCATGGTTCGGAGGCACCATCCTCATGGACCGAGAACATCATTTCATGGCCTGCGAATCCTGTATCAAGAAATCCATGGCCCAGGACATCATGGTCTGAGGACGTCATCCTTAAACCGTTCAAAGACAACATTCATAGTCCGATGGGAAATTGCATCATGTTTAAATTACGCACAATATATGCTTGTATTATTTATTTGCAGGTAATCCGGCAAGCAACGGTCATCCTGGCAGGAGCAGCCCCGCTCCAGTTCTCCTAACCCTTCTCGTAAACCGTTTATTCTTCCAACCCTTTATGTTGCGTTCGTTCTTGCAAAACTTCATCGGCATACTTCGCCGATGACTCCTGAACTACACACGGCCTGATTCCTACAAAACCAGGGATATGTAGGCAGCTCAGAAACCAGGGCGCAGCCTAAATTTCTTCAAACCGTTTCGCTCGATCAAAATTGGCCATCATATCTTTACCCGACAAATGTTTCATCCTTCCCGGGTAAAGAAGGGCAACTGTTGATACCTAATTTTTTCTCAAAATATTCTTAATTTGCATATATACTTTCAAAATTATGCTTTCATAGCAATTGGTATTTTTCTATAATTTTCCTATATTTTATTAAATTATCCAGCATTTTATTTCCGATAATAAATTATAAATTGCATTACAAATGATTTCAAAAATATTTCTTGACTTAATATATTATTATTTTTTATCCTATTGAGGACAAATTATTTCACAACCATCCAGATTGGCACTCTTTGGCTATAATTTGCAATTATATCCTAATCATATATTTTATGCTATTTTGGCCCAATAATTAGTCATTTTATATTTTAAATAATACTTAATCATGTTAATTTAATTTTATTAAGCATCAATTTCATTTTTTATAATTATCAGCTATTTTTATTAATTATTTATCTATTTTTAATTGGGTATTTAATAGTTAGCCACTATTATTTAAATTCTAGCCTAATTAATCTGATCCCCGACCCAATTAAATGGCCCAAATATCCCAGGACCAATGCTTTATCCTGCCCGACCCAATCCCTAACTTAATCAGGGTCGTTGATCAAAATTGATCAACGGTCCAGATCCCCCTTACCTAAAATAAACCCTAAAGACTACCCTTCCCCCTTCTCATTTTCCCCATCTCTCACTCGTCTCTCTCTGAATCCTCTCACTTCTCTCTAGAACCTTCGTCTACTGAGCCCTTGTCACCCTTCTCCGGCCACCCCTATCCAGAAACCATAAAAGTCCTACCTCTCATCGACCTTATGGCTCCGTCCTTCACACCTGTGTCACCGGTGGAGGTTCTCAAGTGACCCAGAGGCGGTTCACTCCCATCTCCGGTCTCATTCCATCTTTTCTAGCCACTTATGGGCGTTCGAGTAAGATCTTTATATTTTTCGATCAAACGCCGGTAATATTTAAGTTTTCTTCTCCTATCTGGGTTTTCTCTGGAAACCCTAGCTTTAAATCCTCCGATCTTTTTAAGATCTGTGACGGATCTATGTGTCTTTTAAGGTTGTCACATGTTTCCTCAAAAGATTTCTTTGATTTCAAACGATTTCCTCATTTTTCCAGACTACGGTTTCAAAACCCTTTTGCAAAACGATTTTTTTCTGATTTTTAGCAATTAATTTGTGATTTTAGCATGTTTAAACATCACCTAAGCTTTTCTTTTTGTTCGATTCATTTTGTTAAGAAACACTAATACTTCTGCGTTCAATCTGGAAGTTCAAATCTGTTTGCAATGATGTTTGCGTGTCTCTCATGAACTTTCTGGACTTTCATGAATGTCCTATGTGTTCTATGCTTCTTGCCCTAATTTGTTGCTAAGGTTTCTGAATCTCTACTGTCCTCTTAACTGTTTGCTTAGGATTTTTCTAATTTTGTTTAACATGTGCTTTTCCAGTACTGTTTATCGTTTAATGGGTGTGATTAATTTTCTTATTAATTTTCTTTACTCTTTATTGATTTTGTGTATTTTCCTTAGAACTCTTTACTGATTTTGTGTATTTTCCTTAGAACTCTTTACTGCCTTTGTGTATTTTCTTGCCTGCGTGATTCTTGCCTTAATTGATAATTGATTCCCAGTGATTTCGAGGGATCTCTTACTGATCTTCAGAATTATATTCTGCCTTATTTTATGTATAAATATGTTGTTGATTAATTCCTACTTTTCTTAATTAATATATTCTGTACCTAGTCCCAATCACATGCCCTATTCTTTACCACTCTTTGTATGATTAAAATCATTCTTTCAAATTAGTTTTCTTTCCTTATTCACCGTTGTGGTATCCGTTTGAATTGTGACTCCTTAATTGTGGGGAGTACTTACATTGATTGGATTATAATTGTTTTTATTTCTATAATTATACTACACTTTACTTGTTACCTTATTTTCTACCTATTTTCAAACTATATATACTCTCTACTCTACGAACAATACACTGCTCTAAACTCTCTTACACACACACTACTGCTCTACTGTTCTATTGCTCTACTTCTCTTCACTTTATTGCTCTCCACTTTGCACTCATTCTTTAATTCAACTGGTATGTTTTCAGTTTAAGTTTATAGCATCAAAAACAACATACCTCGTTTAATATTGCAATTCCTTTTGTTTCTATTATGCTTGTACTTGTGGTTATGCTGTCTACCTTGCAATTAGCATGACAATTTGTTATTTTACCAATGTGATTATCCTTTTGCCTTTAGTTTCAGCATATTTTACTGCCTTCTTATATGTTTCACTAGGACTCTGCCCTACCCCTGATCCCCAGCACACGATAAGCATGTATTTGTGTCACTTAGTTACATGTAATTCTAAACATATGTTGTAACCCTTTCCCTGGACCTGCGTGTAACTCTGTTTGTTATGTACGTCCTCTTTGTCATCCCTCAATCTGATTCCGTTATGTTTCTGGCCTGAACATCTTGATGAAAACTGTTCTGTGGTTGTTAAAGTTCTGTGATACCTTAGTATTAACTTGCATGCAAATCTGCTTCATGAGCAACCTACTTGTCCCCAATCCTTTATTCCCTGTTTGTGACTGCTCCCATGTACTATGTATGCTGATGTGGTTCTGAGTTATTGATTGTCCTAGTCCCTTTCTTTCAAACTGTTTTCACTAAAAGAAAAATCTTCTGTTCTCCAAAACTTATTTCAAACTACTCATTTCTCAAACTGTTTTCCAACTCAACTCTTTCAAAACTATGTCAAGCACTCTCACTATACTCCTAGACCTTTAAGTTTTGCCCCCTTAGTGTGAGCATTGCTTTGGGACCCTTGAGCCCCTCTGAACTTTGACACACAAAGGCTGGCCATTCCACACTGCACTTACTCAATTTGGTTATGAAAATCTGGGTGTGAGCACTGCCCAGGATCCCTTGAGATCCTTAGGGAACTCTGACACACCTGGATCTGTATGAAAGGCTGTGAACTAATGGCAATGAGGATTCTGGAGATTCTAGGCCTATCAGTAGGCTCCCTATAGTATAACTTCTTCTTTTCATTATTCAATTATGTAATTCATGCAAATGGCCTGTAATAATTGTTGTAAACAACTCTTATGGGGATGGATAGTGGAAAGGGAAGGGGTGACTATGCATGCTTTAGCTATTAAAAGGGGTAGAAAGCATGTTATTAGGTTTATATTCCTACTTGCACAATAGAAACTATGCTTAGGACTCATTTCATGCATTAGAGATCATGCTCCCTAGAACTTGCACTCACTGTTTTCAGCGTGTCCATCTCACTATCATATCACTTAGAAAATCCTGCATTAAAAAATGTGTTGATAACCAGTACTTTACAATCATGCTCTACGCTGCCATGTACACTTAGAAATCCTGTCCCTAGGACAACACTAACAAACTGTACTCTTTCATATTCTCACTCGCGCATAATGCTGTGAGTATTTAGAAATTCTAATTAGAACTCTGCATATGCATCATTCTGCATCCCTACCTGTACATTAGATACCATGTTTTAGGATTTCATTCATACTCTCCTAAAAACACCTAGTCTAACTACCGCTGCATGTTATTTTACACCTAGGCAAGCCTTAGGAAATCAGTTAAAGAAATAAAACCAGAACTTTTCTTTGTGATTAGTGTTCAACTGTCAGCATGTTTAAAACCAATAGGCAAGACTTAGGAAATCAGTTACAAGATCTGTCTTTGTTATTATCATTTAGATACCATGTTTTAGGATCTGAATCAAAAGACTTTAACTGTGTTTGAGTCATGCTGCTTATTTGCCTTATCTGTGGAGGTACTTGAGCCTTTTCTTGTTTGTATGTCTATCCCTCTTAATTGCAGTCCTATATGTTTCTTGTTTGTCCCTTAGTGTTTTGCCTTTAAACCTGAGGGTCTGCCTAGAACCTCCCTCCTAGGATAAAAGTCCTAAACTCCTCCAAGGACTGATAGGAAGGGACGGGTAACAACATGCAATACGGGTCGAGAAGAACACTCGATTTAGTTACTTTCACGGGGTGGGAAAGGGTAGAATATGGATATGATGACCGGTGCACTAATACCACGTGTAGCCCCTCTTCGAGGAGTGATTACCGGGTATTGCATTGATGTGATCCATATTATTATAAACCTAGGATACCTTTTATATGCTTAGATCGTAATCCTTTCAAAATCTAACCTTCTTTACTATTTTCAAACATCTGCATGCTTAAGACTTAAATCCCCTCTTATTTGAGCCTTTATTTGTTTGTTTGCTAAGCCGTACAAATTCACAAAAGTTGTTTGGCCGGGAACCACACTTGTGGATCCTGAGGGGTGCCTAACACCTTCCCCTTAGGATAATTTCAAGCCATTACCCTATCTCTGGTTAACAACGTAGTTGTAAATGAACCCCTTTGGTGTCCTAACGCACCTTTAAAAATTGTTAGGTGGTGACTCTAAAAAACACAAACCCCTTTCCCAAAAGGAAAGAGTTATCCCAACCGAATGTCATAAACCCGATCTCCACGAGGAGAGAGGGGGCGCAACAGTTGGCGTGATCAAATTTTGGCACCGTCGCCGGGAGTTAATGGTGTTTCAATTACTGTTGAAAGAAATACAAAAATCCTTAGTGTAATCAATTTTCTTCCTTTTCAATCCGTAAATTGAAATTTTAACGTTTGCTAACTTGGTTGTACAGGTGAATGCCTAGAAACTCATCGAGAAGTGGTGAAGTGTTTGAAGCATTATCAGATCCCGAAAAAGTTTTCAAGGCCTTGAATCGGGCCAACCGAAAAAGCAAACGACAACAATCAACTGAACAACCTGAACCAGAGATGGCAGAGCTGGTGAACAACAGAAACAATAATGGGGATACCGAGGTAGACCCAGCTGCGCAGCCAGAGGCTGCTCTATATGACTGGGCACAACCCACAGCAGAGAATTTGGCCACATTGATAATAGTCCCACAAATACAGGCTGAATCTTTTCAAATCACAAACAACATGCTGCACTTGTTTCAAAACAAGGGACTATTCTCGGGGTCATACATTGAAGATCCTCAACAGCACTTGAAGAATTTCCTGTCAATCTGCAAAACTCAAAGGCAGCCCAATGTGACTCAGGAAGCAATAAAGCTATTGTTGTTTCCATTCTTAGTGACAGGAGTAGCCCATACTTGGCTAAATTCACTCCCTATCAATTCCATCAATACATGGGAGGAGTTAGTCAAACAATTTGTGAACGAGTTTCATCCACCCAACAAGACTTCTCAGCAAATTGATGAAATTTTGAGCTTCAGACAGAAACCAACGGAAACATTGCAAGAAACATGGGAACGATTCAAAGGGATGTTGGTTATATGTTTGCACCACGGTATTCCAGAGCAGATGTTGGGGCAGCGATTTTTACATGGGTCTGGCAGATAGCGTGAAGGCTAATGTTGATGCTTCAACTGGTGGAGCATTCTTGAGCAAATCATGAGGGAAAGCCAGATCCTTCTTGACAAGATGGCACAGAATTCAGGGTAGACAACCAGGAATGCACCCATCACTCCAGTAGTTCACTCAGTGGCCTTAGATCCAGCCAACACTTTTGCTGAAAATATGGCCACCTTAATGACACAAATGAGCATAATCACCAAAAAAGTGGAAGAGTTAGGGCAGAAGCAGCAGGTGCACATTGTAGATACAACCAATGGGGGCTTATACACATCTTGCATTAGTCAACCAATTAGTAGCCAGTGGAATGCTGAAAGAGATCACCATCACTACCCTGAGAACATGAATTATGTGTCTAATTATGGGGGCCAGAGACAGGGTGGTCAGAATTGGGGCCAGCAGAATCAGCCATACAGGACAATCCAGCCGCAACACAACAATGGAAATATGGGAGCCATGAGACCTCACGGTAATGTGGCGCCCTACCAAAGACCACTGGGGTACAACAACCAAAATCAGCAACAGGGTTATCATCCTCCTCAGCAGCAACATGGTGGGAGACAGGAAGATGGGTTTGCTAAACTCGAGGCAATGATGCAGCAGGTTATTGGGTCAAATGCAAAAGTGACTGAAAGAGTAGATGCACATGAGTCATCCATAAAGAACATTGAAGTGCAATTGGGTCAGATTTCGATGTCATTGAATAATCGTCCTCACGGGATATTACCTGCAGACACTCAGGTAAATCCAAAAGATCAGGGCCCAAAGCAGCTGATGGCAGTGAGTTTACGTAACGGCAGAGACCTAGACTTGGAGCAAGAGAGGGCTAGAGAAAGAAGACAGGCTGAGACACTTGTACCAGTGCCCATTGAGCTAGATGATTCAGCAAGACTGACAGAGGTGACAGTGCAGCCTGCCCAGAAAGAAACCAATACACAGATTGAGGCTGAGAAAGAAGCTGAGACAGCCCAGGAACCGGTAGTAGAGGTAGTGTCTGACAAAGAGAAAACCCAAATCATTGGGAAGAACAGACCTCCAGCACCATTCCCACATAGGTTGTCCAAGTACCAGAAAGATGAGCAATACAAGAAGTTCTTGGAGATGTTGAAACAGATTCAGGTAAATACTCCATTGATTGATGCTTTGAAGGAGATGCCTGGTTATGCAAAAATGATGAAGGACTTGATGTCCCGAAAATTTGACTTCCAAGACTTGGCCACAGTGACTCTAACTCAGACCTGCAGTGTTGTGGTGACTAGACCAGTTGCTGAAAAGTTGTTCGACCCAGGGAGTTTCATAATTCCCTACACCATTGGTAACTTTTCCTTTGCCAAGGCACTCTGTGATTTGGGGGCCAGCATTAATCTTATGCCCCTGGCTATCTACAAGAGGTTGGGGATTAGAAGAGCTAGACCGACGTCTATGTTATTGCAACTGGCCGACAGAACTGTGAAAAGACCCTCAGGTATTCTGGATGACGTGTTGGTGCAGGTAGGGAAATTTGTGTTCCCTACAGATTTTGTAATTCATGATTGTAGGGTGGATGAAGAAATTCCCATAATTTTGGGAAGGCTGTTCTTGGCCACAGGGCAAGCTCTCATTGATTTTGAAACTGGGGAGCTCAAGATGAGGTTGAACGATGAGGAGATAACATTCAACGTGCAGAAATCTATGAGGTGACCAAGTGAATTTTCCAATTGTTCTCTTATTGATGCCATGGATGTAATCCTGGAAGAGGATGATGAGACATTGACTATTAAGGACCCCCTTGCTGCATGTCTTATGAATTTAGATGAGGTGAATGGGGAAGAATTGGTAGAATGGGTGCTGGATCTTGAGGGCAAAGGCTTTTGGAAAAGATCACTTGAATTTGAGCCCCTGCACTTAGAAAAAAGAGAAACTCCTCCAGCCAAGCCATCCATAGAAGAACCACCAAAGCTAGAGTTGAAGCAATAAGGAGCTTCCTCGGGCATGCCGGTTTCTACCGGAGATTCATCAAAGACTTCTCCAAAATTGCCAACCCTCTATGTAAGTTGTTAGAAAAAGATCACCCTTTCGTGTTTTCTGACGATTGTTGGGTAGCATTCGAGGAGTTGAAGAAGAAGCTAGTCACAACACCCATCATTGTTGCCCCCGGCTGGGTGCAACCATTCGAACTCATGTGTGACGCCAGTGACTATGCAGTGGGAGCAGTGCTAGGACAACGGAAAAATAAGATAATGCACCCAATTTACTACACAAGTAGAACATTGAGTGGAGCCCAGCTGAACTACATTGTGACTGAGAAGGAGATGATGGCTGTGGTGTTCGCATTCGACAAGTTCAGATCATACCTGATTAGCTCTAAGGTAATTGTATATACTGATCATGTTGCTCTCAGGTACCTAATTGAAAAGAAGGAGTCCAAACTGCGCCTGATTCTTTTGGTGCTGCTACGGCAAGAGTTCGACCTGGAGGTTCGTGACCGTAAGGGCACGGAAAACCAAGTCGCGAATCATCTATCACGACTTGAAGGAGCTGAAAACTCAGTTGAGGCAGAGGATATTCTGGAAACCTTACCAGACGAGCAGCTACTTGCTACAAGCCTTGAGGAAGTGCCATGGTATGCAGACATTGCAAATTACCTAGAAAGTGGTACAGTCACCTATGACCTTTCCGTTGTGCAAAAGAAAATGTTTTACCGTGACTGCCGCATATATTACTGGGATGAACCTTATCTGTTTAGAATTTGTGTTGACAATATGATCCGGAGGTGTGTCCCCGAGATAGATCAATCTTCTATTTTGCAGGCATGTCGCGCATCGGCATATGGCGGACATTTTGGAGGTGTCAGGACGGCAACAAAAGTTTTAGAAGCCGGATTCTACTGGCCAACTGTGTTTAAGGATGCACATCAACGGGTGAATGGCTGTGATGAATGTCAGCGAACCGGGAACATCTCCCGTCGCCATTAGATGCCCATGAACCCAATTCAAGAGGTTGAAGTGTTCGATGTTTGGGGGACAAACTTTATGGGCCCCTTCATCAGCTCCTATGGCAATAAGTACATACTTGTTGTTGTATATTATGTGTCCAAATGGGTGAAAGCTGCAGCTCTCCCCACCAATGATGCAAGGGTGATGGTTGGGTTTTTGAAGAAGAATATATTCACCCGTTTCGGGATCCCGAGAGCTATTATCAGTGATGGAGGCACGCACTTCTGCAATCGAGCCTTCGAGAAATTGCTAGCAAAGTACGATGTGCACCACAAGGTGGAAACCCCATACCATCCTCAGACCAGTGGACAGGTCGAAGTGTCTAATAGAGAAATAAAGAGTGTACTGACTAAAACTGTGAACGCCACAAGAACTGATTGGGCGAAAAAGTTAGAGGATGCACTCTGGGCCTACAAAACCGCCTTCAAAACACCCATTGGTATTTCACCATACAAGTTGGTGTTCGGGAAGGCCTGTCACTTGACAGTGGAACTAGAAAATAGAGCCTGGTGGGCATTGAAGCAGCTAAATCAGGACATTGAGGCTGCGGGCACAAATAGAGTCACAACATTGCATGAGCAAGATGAGTTCTGATATCTTGTTTTCGAGAGCACGAGGTTGTACAAGGAAAGAATGAAGAGGTTGCACGATAAGAACATTTTTGAGCGAAACTTCAAATCCGGAGATATGGTGTTGCTTTATAATTCAATATTAAGGCTATTTTCGGGTAAACACAAGTCACGATGGTCTGGGCCATTTCGTGTGGTCGAAGTGCTCCCTTCAAGTGCCATAGAGATTGCTTCAGAAAAAGATTCCCACACATTTAGAGTCAACGGGCACAGATTGAAACCGTATGTGGGCATGGATGAAATCAAGGAAGTGTCCGTGATACATATGACTGAACCTCAGAGGTCGAGCGAGCCTTAAATGCGCTCATCTGCGTCGTGCCGAGACGTTAAATTAGGCGCTGCATTGGAGGCAACCCATTGACTTGTTGTAATTGTCGTGTCACGACATTAACTAAGGCTCTGGTTGGGAGGTAACCTAACGCGTAGTGAGTTGGTGTAGTTAGAATGTTATTTGACTGTTTGTATGTAATAACATATGCAGGTGAGCTTAGGCGAGTGTTAAGTCCAGACGACCCGAGGAAAAATGTAGAAAAAAGTGCAAAATTTCGAGGTCCAGGTGTGCAGTCGCGCTTGTGCCCGCGCTTGGATCGCGCATATCAAAGATCATTCTGCCTGGGAGTAGCACGGACGCGCTAGTGGCCGCGCTAATTAGCTTTCCTTCTACCTCGTCTCGACGCTACTAGCACGGGCACGTTACGACCGTGCTATGACCGCGCCTGTAGGTTCACCGGACAGGTTTGGTAAGTTATTTTTTTTTTTTTTTCATTTTGATTTTAATTTTTTTTATTTCTTATTTATCCAACCCTAACCCCCCCTTCTCCTATTCCTCCTAAAACACTTCATCTTCTAAAACTCTTACTCTCCCCACCCCAAAACATACGCCTCTCTCTCTCCCCAAAATACTCTCAGCCCTCATCCTCCCAAGTTCATTTCTAATTCAACCCTCAACACACGTCTTCAACTCTCACAATCTTCTCACACCACAGGTATGTTTTCTCTTTTCCAATTTTTCTTAGGTTTTCTTTTTAATTCTTTGTTAGGTAGTAGTTTTTCTTTTCTTTTCTTAGAAGTAATTTGTAGTGTATACGTAGTGCTTGTGGGTGGTGGTAATCGTGGAGTTGTATCTCTTACCTTAGTTGGTTCAATTTGGGGCAATTTTGGTGGTAATTGGGTTACAACATGATTAATTGGGGGCTCCGGTGAATGATGCCCACCAAGTGTTTGTTTAAATGCCACAGTGAATGTCAATGATAATTGCGACCAATTGTAAGGGTGAAGTCTGAGAAACCACAGTTGGGTTACTTCTTTTGTACTGTGCTATGATGTTCCTTATTGTAGATATATGGCACCCCCCAGAAAGCGCCAAGCCACCGGTCCTTCCTCCAGCAGACAAGTGGAATCATCTAGAGCACGAGCGTCAACTAATGCTCGTTCTTATGATAGCAACAAGTTCGTATCCGGTAAGGCTCAGGAACGGTTTGCTGATAAGTAATAAAAGGTGCCAATACCAGAACGTGGCATGGATGCAGCGTCCCTCCGGCATGATTGTCCAAACATTTATAATGAGCTGCTCCGACACCAGTTGGATGTTTTCTTTGAAGAACCGGAAGAAGCCAATGCGATGGTGGTGAGAGAATTTTATGCAAATATTTTGGAGCATAGGAATGATGTGGTCACCATGCGAAAGAGGCTTGTTGACACCTCTGTGGAAGCCATTAGGAGAACCTACAGGCTTCCAGGTCCCGTGGCGGAGATGTATGACTTCTATGAGGCATATCGTGGATGTTTCACTCAGTGGGAGACGTTCCTGCCAACTATCTGTGCCCCTTGCAAGGAGATTGAGTGGTATAAATACGGGTCTAAGTTCAAGTCATCGGCACTCACCTTTGAAGAAAAGTGTTGGCTATACCTCATCAACAACCGCCTGATCCCACCCATAACACCACGGAGGTGAATGCTCCTCGTGATTGTTTGATTTGGTGTTTCATTAATGGCCACGACTTTGATGTAGCCAAGCTCATGCATGAGGAGATGTTTATTCGCTGTCCAGTTAAGAGGTATGGCTTATTCTTCCCCTCTCTTGTCACTAGATTACGCCGTGCAGCCCGGGTGCCGAAAAATTTGGCGGTAGATGGCAAAGTGCCGATAGAGGCCACCTTTCGAGAAAAAAAGGTAACTACTGGGAAGGATCCTGTGGCAGCTGGTGGTGCTGATGGGGAGAATGAGCCTAAGGAGAAGGAGGAAGAGCAGGTAGAAGTGGGGGCGGAGCTGCCTGCTCATGAGCATGTTGCCGACGTAGCAGGCCCGTCTAGGGCCCGTCGGAGTCATAGGCTGGACAATCTGGAGCAGGTGATGGCAGGTTTGCGTACCTCGGTCACCGACTTGAGGTCGAGAGTTGATGCGCTAGACACCCAAAATGCAAGAAAATAATGGGTTGGCTACGGGCTTTGGGTCGTGCTTGTCATCTGGACTCGGGGACGGTCTCCGTTCAAGATTGATCCTTCAAGGAAGTTCCTTTAACTCACAGTTCTTTATTTTGTATGCCATGAAGACATGTCTTACTTTGAAGTATGGGGTGGGGGACACTTCATTGTATGTGTATATATGTAGGAACATAGTTGTTATATGTTTTCTTTTGTTTTTTTTTTTTGGTTTTAAGTAGTAGTTTAATTATATAAGTCGACTTGTCCCGACGACGGATCTCATTGACGGGGTTCTTGAGGGTCTAAGTCGACCATTAAAAAAAACCAGAAATATATTGGACTCTTCCTGACGATGAATTTCCTAGACAGTTTTCTTGAGGGAAGTAAGTCTAAAGAAAATACCAAAAAGATTTTCTATTTTAGGTAGTGTAGTATCTCCCCTTGGTTTTTGTTTGGACCGCAGTTCTTTTCCAAGGGTTTTGTTTGAACCGGGTGTAGTTAGTTTTTGTTTTATTTTGTTTTTAGTTTTTATTAGGTACTTAGGGGCTATGAGCTGAGATAGGAAGAGAACCCCTTAGCGTTGTTACACCTGAACACAGTAGACACTAGAGTGTGACGCTTAGTCTAAGTTGTTGATTCTTGTGGAGTGCCTTATATTGTATGTTTGTAACTGACTTGAGTACTCAACGAGAGTGTTTTGATAAACCAATCTGGAGTGATTCATGTGCCATGTGTGTGTGAGTTGTATTGTAGTATATGCTCTGCATTTGATGCTTATAACCTATGTGTTTGCAAAGCGAAATAGTAGCTTTATTCACTCTTGGAAGTGATATAGGCATTTCTTTGTTAAGCCAGCTATATAAAGTATACCCACCTAAATGTGATCTATCGTAGTTAACCCCGTTGAGCCTATAAATCTGTTTCTTTGGAAACCACATTACAAGCCTTACCCAATTGTTTGAATGGACCATCTATTTGAACCTCTTTACCTCCCATGAGTACTTGAATTGTTATGAAATATGTAAAAGTTAAAGTGTGGGGTGGTTGGTTTGGCTTTCGAGTGGAGAAAATGAAATAGGGAAAACGGTGCAGTGTTTTGAAAAATGAAAGAATAAGCGCCACTTGAAAAAAAAAAGTAAATGTGGTCCTTGATAAGTGGAGACTTGATACAATTGCACCTAAAGAAGTTTGGGGTATTACAAACAGAAGTGTGGTGGAATGTCTGGTCTGACATAAGTTTGGTTCTGTATGCTAAAGTAATTGTATTAAAAGTGCTTAGGGAGGTTAGTCACTATATCCAAATATATCCTACCCGTCCCTTAGCCTACATTACAACTAAATGAAGTCCTAATTGATCTTAGACTGAATGAGCTTGATTAGTAAAGTAGTACACTACGGGCAAGCCTATGGTGCATTTTTGTGGCATATGAATGTTCTTTCTGAGAGTGAGTGAATTTTGTCTATCTGAGTTCCTAATTGCTCTTAATGTTATTACTTGTGGAACTACTCTCTTGTGTGATGTGAGTGCACCTGATTCATGAAGGAAAAGTAAGTCTTGACCTCTGTATAGAGTAAGTCGAGTAAGTATGAATATTGTACGGCATGTGAGAGTTAACTCTTGAGGCAGAGATGTTACACTACTAGATGCAACGTTGGTGATATGTTCTTGGTGTGACACGTTAGAGGGGGTGCTTAGTGAAGGAACCTTTGTAGAGTATGGTGGATTGCTCGAGGACTAGCAATGATTTAGGTGTGGGGTGTTGATAATAGGATAGATTCATGTAGTTTAGCGACTATTTATATCCCAACTTTACTATGCTTCACTGTTCTAGGAAGGTTAAATGACGATAAAATGGCTCTAATTGTGAAGTTTATGTTTTGCAGGAGCAAGTCGTGCTTATGAGGACATAGGACAGTGTTTGGAGCTAAATTAAAGCAAGGAAAGTCCCTTGGAGTTGAGTACGTGTGAAAAAAGGAAGAGAAAAAGAGAACAATAGTTGACCCGCTCTAGCGTGGGCCAAGCGTGGCCTTAGCGCAGCCACGCTAGAGCAGGAGAAACAGGGTAGAATAACGTGCCATTAGCGCGGCCCAAGCGCGGTCACGAGCGCCGCGCTAGTTCAGAATAAACGGGACAATGTATATTGCATTTAGCGCGGTTCGAGCGCAGCCGTGATAGTCCGTCCATGAACGCGGTAACTTCAGGGGTAAACTTGGAAGTTTGGGGCAATTCCACTTAACCTATAAAAGGTCCATCTCGTCCAAAAGAGAGGATATCAAGGTTTTTATAGTTTTGTTCAAGGCAAGAAGAGGCAAGAGGCAAGGAGGATAATTCGACATCGAGTTCTACCTTTCTTCCTTCATTCATGATGAATTTTGTTGTTGTTATTATGAAAACAATTACGAGTAGCTAATTTATTTAGTCTAAGGTTTTGATGGAACCTGTTGAAGGATGAACTTCTTGTTGTGTTAATATAGTTTGTCCAGTTTAATCTCTATTTGTTCAACTACATTTCTGTTGTAGTTAATTGAAGGGCCCTCAATTAGCTGTACCTATTTAGTATGTATTACTCGAGAGAGAGTGCATATTTAGGTAGTTGTTGAACATCACCACTCCCAAAGTATATGAGGAATCAATAATCGAGGATTCAAAGGTGGGATTAGGGATAACGAAACCTTGAGTGCGATCTAAGTGAGCTGTAATAAAAGCCAGCTAGCGTAACTCGGGAAAGTGCGTCTAGTAAATTATTGTAATTACTCGGGAGAGATTTACGGTAGTAAGAGTGCTCATGATCGATAGAGAAGATTAGGAAAATCTATATGACACATAACATGAATGGAGTCCATCAATAGGGGAAATCACAACCTTAGACTCTTCTCTTATTTGCTTACAACTCAGTCTTAGTTAGCTTTTAGTTTGATTAATCTTATTCGGTCATAGTTAGTAGAAATATCACCAATTGTTATTCAAAACATCTGGGAAGTTGATTACGGAGAATTTAGTGAGTTTGGCACAAGTAATTGATAGGTTAATTCCCTGTGGGATTCGACTTTGGGCTAAATACCCGGATTATATTTGCAACGATCGCTTTGTCCTTTTAATATGGCATAGTTTGGCGTGATCAGTGCAGCATAATCATTCAATTTAATATGGCTGATTTGCTTATCAAATCTTTACCAAGGATCTTTTGAAGATGGTGCACAAGATTGGAATGCGAAGGCTCAAGGATGTGAATTGATGCTCTCATCAGGGGGAGTTAATACACATTGTACTCTTTTTTCCTTACAAGATTTTGTCCCACTGAGGTTTCCTTGCAAGATTTTTAACGAGGCAACCAAAAGGCGTATTTCTAAACATGTGTACTCTTTTTTCTTATCTCGAATTTTTTTCCACTGAATTTTATTTTAGTTAAGGTTTTAACGAGACACATTATCTGTTGAATAGCCATTCAAGAAATAGTGTTATAAATAGTATTTTATTTATGGTCTACTTATAAAGAGATTTTAGGGTTTATTACTTAATGGCTAAATCATTTCTTTCCTATAAATAGAGGTGTTCTATTTCATTATAATTCATCCCAAATCAATAAAAATTTTCTCTTGCTACTTCTCTCTGCAATACTCTTTTTCTTCTTTTATTATTTTATAACACTATTTCTTTTTTAAAAGATAAATTTTAGAAGTTCATTAAGAGCATTTCGTTGTTAAAATATGCCATTTTAGGGCTCCACATGTGGAAGTCGAATAAATGGTGAGAATAAATAAACTTCTATTGTGCATAACTAGTTAAATAATAAAGAAGAGTAGCAATCGGAACAGCCTCTCCACCTTCATAAAGTAGAGAAAAGATTAGCGTACATCAAAATTTTATTTGTGGAATTCCACGGGGTTTGTTATTGTATTCAATACCATTAACTTAGCTTAACCAAAAGCTCAGTATCCAGCTTGAAAACCCAAGGAGTAATTAGCTTTGCGTATTGTGTACAGTTCTATAATCTTAAGTGATCGAAACTCTAAACTTTTCTTTAGTACAAGTCATTTTCTTAAACTCTTTCGGGGTAATTGCTTTTCACACGATCTCAATTGAAAAGGTTCTCGCCTTTTTCTAATCAGCATGGTTTTGTTGTTCCTGTTCACACACAATACGAGTAAAACCGAATGTAAAGAACGAGGATGCATGTCTGCCGACCACAACTTGTTTGGAACCAAGACGTTATTATAGTTGTTATTGCGTATGTTAGTGTACTAGACACGTGTGAGATTTGATGAATTCCTAAACTTTTATGTTATAAAAATTTATTGAGTAGTAGAAAACGGCTCAATTTGAGTAGAATGATTATAGAGGATTTATATAGCCAATCGCAAATTTTAGTGACGTGTTATTATTGTAATCGTTGAAAAAGAAAATAGAGAGATTGGGTAAGGAAGACTCCTCTACCATCAATGGTCTTGTAGTAGAACTTGGGCCTAACCTAATCCAGACAGTAACACGACTAGGCATCCAGGAAAAGAAGTTGGTCCAACTTCTTTCCAGTTTGTTATCAATTTCTAACGAGTCATAGTGACATAATAAAGATATCAAAATACAAATATTCCAAATCATCCCCAATGTCTCACTGTTTATGCTTTATTTGATTTTCCTTTCCTACTGTAACATTCAAATTTTTCTCGCTTGTTGTGCTATATTAGCTCCAGAAAAATGTTTTAATATCAAAGGAATTATACAACGTTTCTCCTAATCTTGGTAATAAATTGTAGACGAGAATGTGTAGGCAGCTGTCCCTCGTATATTGAGCAAACTGAAGAATTTTTTCATTAATGAAGACCATTAACATGTTAAAGTGGATTTCAGATATTTGTGTGAAAAGCTGATGGAGATTCCCTGCATTAGTTGCCCACATTAAACTGAAGGATCAATGGCTGTAGCGGTGAGTATATTTATTTATGCTGCAACTGAATTTCTCTAACATCTGCAACACAGTTGCAGAGAGAATCTGTCACTTCACTTCTAAGTGACAGTAGAGAGGTTTCGACTTTCAAGTTTCAAGCTGGCTGAAGAGGAATTTGTTCAACTCCTTCCAGTTAAGAACTAATTGTATTAACTTGTTAGTATATGCAACATTGACTATGTCAAATGCAGAATTCAGAGCATAGTTGCATGGCAATTACATTTGAACTGTCAATATAATTTCCAATACACTACCTCATTTATATTATACATGTTTTAGTGCCACATACAATGTAAATACTGTCAATTTTGAGTTCATAACCCACTAGTGTGTAGGAGCTGGGCATTAACTCACTCTTGCTTCAATCTAACATATTCATCTTTTTTGCCTCAAGTAATCATCAATGAGAAGTTCTCACTAAACACTTGAAGACAATCCTCTGGATGAAATACTATTAAAACAATGGAGTATGTTTTTGACATTAAAATGTGTAGTACATTTTATTGTTGTTATTGTTTCTTTTCACCATCACTTCACCGAGCAAAAGTGCGAGTCCTACAAACATTCTGATCGCATAATGATATACATAATCTTAATATAATAATACATGGTTGCAGGCACCTAACGACGACTATAATACAGAGTATCACTGAGTTTAGAAGATGCAATATTGGGATATTACGGACCTATGAAAGCACAGTCCCAGCAGTTTCCAGTAAACTTCACCTCATGCTTTTTCAGCAAGACCGGCTAGCCAGGGACTACTAGACATTTTCATTGAAGGTCCTGAAGATAGCCATGGACAAGTAGCTACCAACCAGACTTCAGTAACTGGCTCCAAAATATGAAGCAGCATTCGGTGTTCAGGTGTCATTGCTACATGAATGAACCATGAAAATTCATTTGAAGATATGCTGAAACTTCTAAGACCAACCTCATTTCTGTCTAAACTATAGAACTATTTTGGGCTCAAGAAATACTTCGATTTGGACTTGATATTTTCCTTAAATTCTCCACGTGCTGTGAGGACAGTGGCAAGGGTATAATCATCCACCTCAATACCCTCTGCTTGCATGCGATACATGAGCTTCAATGCCTCTCCACAGAATCCGTTTTTTGCATAAGCAACAATCATTGCCTTCCAAGAAACTAAGTTCCTTTCAGGCATGTTATCAAATATTTGAATTGCCTCAGGAATATGTCCACATTTTGCATACATATTGATCAATGCGCTGCCCACAAACACATTGGACAGAGCAGGTGTCTTGCTTATTGAGGAATGGATAAGCTTCCCTCTTTCAATATCTTCCAGCTTTGCACATGCTTTCAGGGCCGATGAGTAAGTAAATGGATTGGGGGAAACACCTTCACCTAGCATCTCCTTCAGGTATTCAAGAGCCTCATACTCATGGCCTACATGAGCACAACCGGAAATCATAGCAGTCCACGAAACTACATCTCTAATAGGCATGTGTTGAAGGACTTTATGTGCTGCTGAATTTTCACTGCATTTGCAATAAAGCCACACTAAAGCACTTCCTAAGTAAATATTATCTTGGAGATCACTCTTGACAATTTGTGCGTGCACTTCCTTTCCAGTTGGTAACGCTCTAAGTAGGCCACATGCTCGAAGGATGCTTACCATAGTCAAGTTATTAGCAAAAATCTTTCGTCTTTTCATTAGCCGGAAGAGTCTTATGGCCTCTTCTGCATGACCATTACGAGCATATCCTGCAATAATGGACGTCCACGTCACTGTGTTCCTTTTCCCCATTCCATCAAACACTGTCCTAGCATCATCTATCTCGCTGCACTTTGCATACATATCTACCAATGAAGTGCCTATGAAGACATCCATTCTAAACCTATTCTTAATAATCGCCGCATGTAGTTGCTTCCCGAAGTTTAATTCCCTCTCCTCCCCACATGCATTCAGAATACTGCAGACAGTAAACTCATTAGCATCAAACCCATCAGAGAACAACTGCAAAAACATGAGTAAAGCTTCCTTTGCTCTCCCATGTTGTGAACAAGCAGTAATCATAGTTGTCCAACAAACTACATCAGGCCTTTTTATCACATCAAATACGCGGAAAGCGCCTTCTAAATCCCCACATTGCGCGTAAAAGGACACAATAGAACTATCCAAAATCAAATTACTATATCCACCCTTTATAATACCAGCATGCACTTGCTTCCCCAGCTCAAAATCACAGTTCCTCCCAGCCATGCTTAACACGCACACATAGGTCTTGGAATTCCACCGCAAACCACGTCGTACAAATTCACCAAACAAATCCATAGCTTCATCATCTAACCCAAATCTTATATACCCATTAAGCATAGCAGTCCAAGAAACCACATTTCTCTCAGGCATATGGTCGAACACTTTACGAGCATCATTCAATCTCCTAAATTTCACCAACACACTAATCAAATTATTTTCAATGAATATAGTACTACTTCTCATGCACTTCAAAAGTATAGCGTGCAGTATTTTAACTTCTTTTACACTAGAACTAGATTGAAGCAAACGGCCAAGCAAACTGGAGTCACCTACAAAACTATTCACTGAAGCATCATAACTAGAAGAAGTTTCATCATAAGACACTTCTAATTGAGTAACTATTTCGATGTCTCGAGAGCAGCCCATTGGGCTTTCTGTATTTGCAGAAATATCATACTGAGCTGAGAGACAAGAGAGTTTGTTGTTGTCAGTATAGCTTTTACACTTGTGGGTTTTGAGGCGGTTAGTGTTATTTGAAGAGTAAGATGAGTGAATTTGAAGAACTGTTGTTGGCAAGCAAAACACAGGTGAAAACATGGCCTGGTAGATGAGTTGGTAAATTGGCAGCAAGAATTCCGTTTTGCCCACCAATAAAACTTGCAGGGTCGTTCAGACTCTATTCAGGAGCAGGTTTTATGCTTAAGCATCAGTGTGATAAATTTTCAAGAATTGAGAATTCCCCAGTAAAGTGCCCCACTTTGCCCCAAAAGAGCAGAGTACCAGCTGATAGATTTCAGCAGCAAGCAAGAAGGAATGGAACAGAAGGAAAGCAAAAAAATTGACAGGCATGAGCCACAAAAAGCGTCAGCACTGGACTGGAATAAGCTTTATAGCGCTGTAAAAGAAAGCTCGGAGACGAAGAGCAATGAGGAGAAGACAGAGGAGAAAAGTTGGATGGCGCAAAGATATTTTTGCATTATGATTAACTCTGCTGCGTGTCACACGACGCGTAGGTGAAAATCTGAGGAAAGTATTGGTGTTGGTGGTGAGGATTTCGAACAAGGCGTGGGGACCTTCTGTTTTCAAAAGTATCTGGAATTACTGCTCCATTCATCTTGCAAAAGTGACAAAAAAATTCAATAAATTCGACTATGTTTATTAGGTAGTCCCTTTAGTATGTATGCTCTGAATACTTTGATCCCTGAAGTAAGTTTTGGTCTCAATAAAAAGGTTATCAAATTTATGTCTATTAGATTTAACAGAATTTATGATTTAAAAAAAATAATCTTAAAACTCTAATTAAACTCTATCAAACCCTAAAAAATACAATATAAAAAACTGCAATAGATACAAAAAATGTACCAAAAATAGAAGAAATTTACACCTAAAGAGCTAAACAAGACTTTAGAAATATACCACAAATAGCAGAAACAACAAAAAGACACCTTTAAATGTGTGAGTTCCCTCTAAATCCTCCCTTCTTCTTTTTTACGATTCTCATAGTTCGTTGATTTTATGAAGACCAAAATTATTAAGTTTTAGCAAACTTAAAGGATCGAAATTGTTCAGAGCACCTTAAGGGACTATTTTGAGCCTGTTTGCCCAAGCTTCTAGGAAGCTAAAATACATTTTTTTTCCTTTTAAAAGTACTTATTTTAGAGAATTGTGGCGTTGGCTAACTTTTAGAAAAAAGATGGTTTTAAGTAGTAGCATAAGTTATTTTCATAAGCTAAGAGCCTGTTTGGCCAAACTTTTGGGAGGCCGAATATATTTTTTGTCAACAAGTGCCTTCTTGAAGATATAAAGTGTTTAGCCAAGACGGAGAAATGCTTTTGAGCAGTAACATATGTTTTTTTTTTCCTGCTTTTGGAAAGAAGTTATAGGAAAAAGTAGTTTTTTTTTAACCAAAAGCACTTTTTAAACTTTGGTCAAACATAAATTGTTAATCCAATATTGTTAAAAAATTTCAAATTGATTTAACAAACACAAAAAGTACTTTATTTTGGGTGAAAAATAATTCTGGAAAAAATATCTTAAAAATAAATAGATTTTTGGAAGCTTGGACAAATATATTTTACTCCCTTCGGTCCACAATAAGTAACCATTTTACCTTTGGCACACTATTAAGGAAATAAGAACTCTTAGAGAGAAAAAATATATTCACTAAATTAACCTTAATTAATTGTTACCTTGACACATTAGAATATATAGACAAGGGAAAATTTTGGAAAAATAAATTAATTCCTTCTTGAATAAGGAAAGAATTAATTCCTTCTTGAATAGGATGACGAAGATGCCCGAGGAATGGAGATGGAGTGTGATGGTCCCGCTGTATAAGAATAAAGGGGATATCCTTGCAACAACAACCGAAACATCAAGTTACTAAAGCATACTATGAAAGTCTGTGAGAGGGTGGTGGAACTGAGGTTAAGAAGATTGTGGATATTTCTGAAAATCAGTTCGAATTTATGTCAGGACGTTCGACTATGGAAGCTATTCATCTTGTTAGGAGGTTGATGAAACAATATAGGGAGAGAAAGAGGGATTTACATATGGTGTTCATCGACCTAGATAAGGCTTACGATAAAGTGCCAAGGAGGTTCTGTGGAGATGGTTGGAGGCTAGATGTATTCTTGTTGTTACATTTGGTTATTAAGGACAAGTATGATGGAGCTAAGACTCGAGTGAGAACCGTGGAAGGGGACTCAGAACACTTCCATGTTATGATGGGGTTGCATCAAGGGTCAACCTTAGTCCATTTTTATTTTTCTTGGTGATCGAGCACTGACGCGCAACATACAAGATAGAGTACTTTGAGTGCAAGTTCAATGGGACGACTCAAGGTGGGGACGAAGGAGTGAGGCTTGATTCTTAAGTCATCCCTAGGAGAGAGAGTTTTAAATACCTTGGGTTAGTTATACAAGGGAATAAGAGATCGACGAGGATGTTACACATCGTATTGGGGCGGGATGGATGAAATGGAGGCTCGCCTCAGGTGTTTGTGTGATAAGAGTGTGCGACCTAAACTTCAAGATAAGTTTTATAGAGGTGGTCAGATCGACTACGTTATATGGGGCTAAGTATTAGCCAGTCAAGAACTCACATGTCCAAAGAGATGAAGGCGACTGAAATGAAGATGTTGAGATGGATGTGCGGGCATACCAGACTGGATAAAATTAGAAATGAAGTTATTAGAATAAAGTGGGTGTGGCCCCTGTGGAGGAAAAAATGGGGAGTCGATAATTAGATGGTTCGGACATGTGAAGAGGAGAGACGAAGGTGCACCAGTGAGGAGGTGTGAGAGGTTGGCCCTAGGGGGCCTAAGGAGAGGTAGACGTAGGCCGAAGAAGTATTGGGGAGAGCTAATTATGCAAGATATCGTTGCTCCGGCTCACCGAGGACATGGCCATGAATAGGAAGTTGTGAAGGTTGAGAATAATGGTAAAGGGATAGAATAGGTCGCCTAGTATTGTCCTTGTATGTGACAACATCTTTAGTACATGAGTTAGCATTATTTATGTACTTTCACATTCCTTGATTTATGTGATTACTTGTCATTGCTTTTGTTTCGGCCTTCTGATTACAATACTCAATTTTAGTTTTGTATCTTTGTATTTTTGCTTTGGTTTTATAACTGGTCTAATTGTTGCTGCCCTTCCTTTTATTTTTCCTAAGCCGAGGGTCTTTCGGAAACAACCTCTCTGCTTTCTTGAAGATAGGGGTAAGGTCTACGTATATACTACCCTCCCTACATCCCACTTGTAGGATTACACTGGGTCTGTTGTTGTTGTTGTTGTTGTTGCTTGAATATGTAAACTGCTACTTATTTTAGACCAAAATAAAAAGGTAAAATGATCACTTATTGTGGACTGGAGGGACTACTGTTTAAGAAACTTTAATTAAAGAAAAACTATTTAACTTTCTAAATGATTACTTTTTTCTATTCCGAAAAAGTTAATGCGTACTTTTTAAATAAATTAACTTACTGAAGGGCTATTTAAAAGTACAATAGAATTGCAACTTATAAATTTAAAATATTTTAATTGAACAAATCAAAATTCTGTAACGATAAATAATGTCATTTTTTTTAAATAGAGAAGAAAAAAAGACATTGTATAATTATAACATGCGAAAGATAGCACTATTTCCTTTTATATAGGACCGTTTGGTCATGATTTTACCAAAATATATTTAGTTTTTTTTGGCAACTACATATTTGGGCATAGATTTTATTTATATTTTGACAATTTTCCAAAACCCAAATTCCAAAATCAGTTTAAGAGCTTTTGGCCCAAAATATCACTTTTAAATTTTTTAAAAATTAACCCAAACTTTTGTATTTAATAAAAGAGCCCATCATTTATTATTTTATAATAATGCTGCTTCGTCTTCTCGGTCATCTGAAATATATTATGTAGTTCATTATAAAAATAATAATTTTGTATCAAATTTATGTATGTTCAGGACTATGGTTTGCGATAATATAATGAATGTTATTGATAAAAGTAATGTTGGGTATTTGTGATAGGTTTTAGAACTTGTGGGTATAATACATGTTTCATGTTTTTTAAAAACAAAAAGTAAAATATGTTTTGAAAATTTATGAAGAGTTTTTGACTAGTATTGTCCCTTATCTTTGAAGATAGGTCTATTTTGGTCCCTCAAATATAACCCTGAGCAGATTTAGTCCCTTAAGTATGTTAAATTGGAGCACCTTTAGTCTTACTGACACAATATGTTCAAACACTAACGGTCTTACCCAACTCTGATTCATGAAGCAAATCTTCTGCTCTGAAGCAAAACGTTTCCTCTCTTTTTATTGGATAACGCAAATTATCGCTTTAATTCCTCATTTTTAAATAGTGACTTCTATTTGACCTTGAAAATATCCTCTTATGTGCCAGTTTTCAATGAGAAAATAACATTGTATAGTTGTTGTAAAAGTAATAGCCGAAAAATATATAAAATTTGTATATTTATATATATATATATATAAATTTAAAAATTTCAGCTGATTTTTTTAAAAAGAAAAGTTAAAAAAAATAAAGCTGCCATGAATCCTTCTAGACATATTATTGAAGCAAACGAATAACCAGGTTGTATTATCACTTTTATCCCGTGCGAGAAACTATTTACATCTGATAGCAGAAAAAGTATATAAAATTTGTATAATTTTTATATATTAACATACAAAGTGTGTGTGTGGGTGTACACACACATATATAAATATACAAAATATATAAATTCTATACATTTTTCGGCTATTATTTTTACAACGGCTATACAAGGGATATTTTCAAGGTCAAAATTTAGAAGCCATTATAATATAATGAGGAATTAAAGTGATAATTTGCGTTATCTAATAAAAGGAGAGGAAACATTTTGCTTCAGTGCAAAAGATATGCTTCATAAATCAGGATTGGGTAATACTGTTAATTTTTGAACACATTGTGTCGGTGAAACTAAAGGTGCTCCGCTTTAGCATACTTAAGAGACTAAATATGCTCATGATTATATTTGAGGGACCAAAATAAACTTACCCTCCAAAAAACTCAACAAACACATTTTAATCTTCAAACCACACTTCACCCCTATCATATTTTTTAAAACAAATTTGGATACATCCGATTGAAATAGAAAAATGACCAATCTGAATCAGACGAGCAAATTTTCTTGAAGAAATAGTAGTTGGACGGCAGCTCTGTCGGTAAGCATCAAACCACTGTCCAAACTCCAAGCGATAAGTCAAAAAATTGATTCTTTTCTGCTCTTTACAGTGGTATGATGGAACCCAAGGGACTGCTTTCGTCTCATATTTCATCTGTTTTCGACTAGTACTATAAAACTCTGCTCCTTCTCATTCCCTTCACCTCACTTTCAACATCCATCTCCTATTTCTTTGTCAAGTTCCAATCTTTTGCGCTATGGCTGCCTCCAACTCTTCTTATGATCAGACTTCAGGTACACTCTCTCTCTCTCTTCTAGTTTTTTTTTGTTCTCATTGGATTTGCTCCAACTAGTTTTGATGATTGTCAAACATAACTTGCTCTTTGGTGTTTGTGATATGGTTTTTCCCGAGCAGCAGCTATAGCAACAGAGACTAAGAATGTGGAAGATTTCAAAGTTCATGTGTTCTCATCCTCTGAAGAGGTGAAAATTGTGAAATCCCTCTTTATCTTTAGCTTGACCGGATACTGTTGTGTTTGCCTTATTAGCTTGTTACTGGCAATATCCTAGTTTCCAAAGAGTAATCCCGTATATATTGGAAAATTTGAGCTAACAGGATGTATAAAGAACAATAATAATAATAATAAATGTTGAAAGAGTTGATAGATAATAGTTTCATGATATAACGTATGACTTGAGGGCCTTAGGGTTCGGCTACCTACATCACATCTTCGTGGTACGGCCTTTCCCGGGACCCTACGTGAACGCAGGATGCTTTGTGCACCGGGCTGCCCTTTTTTAACTTGAGAGCACGGGAGATTATTTTGCTCCTTTCGATGCGGTTCAAGAGTCAGTATAGACTATAGTGTGGACTGTGGAGGGACCTTCCTTGAGGGGCTAGTTCTTATGGCAAAATAAGAGTAAGTACAATTGCTTTATCCTCCAAAACAAGATTGTGTTTAAGCCAAAAGCAGTGCTCCAGTATATGATAAGGTTAATGATCTAAAGCAAAAGAAAATGAATCAAAGAAGTTCCCCTGTATGTTTGCAATTTTTCGACTATATCCATTGATAGTCATCCATTTGGTGTGTCGTGACTATAGTTAGATGTTTTTATTGAAACAGTTACTTGAAAAGTTGCACGAGAAATGGAATTCAGTGAAGCAGCAACCTTATCCGGCAATGTATTCTAGCATATTTGGCGGAATCATTCTTGATCCAGCAATGATGGTTATTCCAATGGATGATCACATGGTTCATCGAGGACATGGTGTCTTTGACACCGCTATTATTTTGGACGGGTATGAGTGTAGTCTAGTTCCTTAAACAATGATGTTATAATTTGTCAATTGATCTTTGAAAGCATCAAGTTATGTTAGACTCTGGGAATAGCGCGCTTCAATTCCTATAATTCTGATATACAATGCACTTTCCTTATCAGTCAATTTCTCCCCCCTCCCCCACAATTCCTATAAATTCTAACTTTATGTTAGACTCCGTGAGCTAAGTTACTAGGCATTACAATTGTGTGGTTGCTTCAGCCTGTCTTTGGTTTTCTAGGGCAGATATCTGTATGAATTGGATGTCCATCTTAACCGCTTCCTTAGATCAGCATCGAAAGCCAGAGTCTTGTCTCCATTTACATTCTCAGAACTTAAAAGCATTCTAATTCAACTTGCTGCAGCATCAAAGATGAGGAAAGGCACTCTGAGATATTGGTTGAGCGCAGGGCCTGGGGACTTCTTACTCTCCCCAGTTGGATGCCCAACATCTGCATTTTACGCTGTCGTGATCGATGAGGATTTCTCACAATGCAAAGAAGGGGTAAAAGTGATAACGTCTGCAATCCCCATGAAATCACCTCTTTTTGCCACTATGAAAAATGTGAACTACTTGCCGAATGTCCTCTCCAAAATGGAAGCCGAGGATAAGGGAGCATTTGCTTCTATTTGGGTTGACGAAGAAGGTTATATTGCTGAGGGTCCAAATGTGAATGTTGCTTTCATAACTTCTGAGAAGGAGCTGATTTTGCCTAGCTTTGATAAGATCTTAAGTGGCTGTACTGCTATGAGGCTTCTTCAACTTGCACCCAAGTTGGTCGAGCAGGGACGTTTGAGAAGTGTCAAAACTACTGGCATCACGATCGAAGATGCCAAAAAGGCTGCTGAAATGATGTACGTTGGAAGCACACTTCCTTTATTACCTATCACAATGTGGGATGAGAAACCTATTGGAAATGGTAAGTATTTTTTTCTCACTTCCTTTATAACAAGGTTGCTATGATAAATGCTTAATATGCAATATACCAAATGGAAGCTGGAAATGTTGGCGTGCTGTCCACCCCATTTGTATTACAGTTAACTGCATATCGATGATTTGCAACTTGCAAGCATAAGCGAGAAGAATAACATTGTTTGTTGTGACAGGGGAAGTGGGAGAATTGACAATGGCACTCTCGGATTTACTTTGGGAAGATATGGAAGCTGGCCCAGAAACACAGAGAATTAGAGTTCCATATGCATAAGAACTCAATCTCAAATTGAAGAATATGCTCTGATAGAATGCTATGGATGGATTTGAAATCTATGTCATTCTGTTTCCTAAGTAATGGATGGTAGCAGCAGTGTTGTTCTTGGTTCTGTGGCACAGAAAGTAGGTCTTAATAAGCTTTATTTTGTGTGGAGGCTCCCCAGCATTGCACGATGTTTTTCAATCAAATAGTCTTGCAATGTATTAGTACATAACTTTTCTATTTTGTGTTTGGAATAGAATGCTTGAAAGAATCCAGAATATTGCTCCAATCATTTTTGCCTCTACACAATACAGTGTTCTGAATTTCATTTGACATATGGTTCTGAGTTCACTACTACGAATCCATCTCTTAGCCAGATGGTTTCTCTTGATGCTTGAACTGAACTCATAAGTCATATCTAAGAAATCCATTTCCTTCTGGGCATTTTGGGTTGCCTATATTACATAAATGTACAAGTACAAATGAATTTTCTTTATTTTCCTGTGTGGTTTTAACCTCTTTGACCTCCCAATTTGGCTAGTCATCAGTTAGATGAAAATTGGTAATGGTTTCATTGATAATACTGTGCATTTTTCTATTCTCGAATCACTTGAAGTGATTTATAGTTATAGAATTTCACTACATATGCTCATAGCTAGAGCCTAGAGGGTAATGTGATGGTCAACGTTTCAAACTTAGGATTTAGCACGTTATCACACATTATTACGCGGATGAATTTGGCCTTCTTTTTGGAGTATGTCATACTCAAAACTATTATACTGGGGAAAAAAGGAAAACGGAGGAGAGAAAATAAGAATTTACAACTGTACTGGCATTATTATTAAAAAGAAAAAGAACAAAAAAGAAGTAAAATTTGAGATCTGTAACGGTACTTTTGACATGTATTTGAAAAGCTTACACTCGACTCGGTGCACTATATGCCCAGTTTTTTTTTTTTTGGAAAACAAATGCGCAGTTAAAGGTGAAAACTGCTAACATAATTTTATCCAAAAAACAGTTAAACCATCAGTACAACCTCTGGTTGAACTCTGTCTTATTACTCCGATTGTCGTCCCTCAGCCTCAATCCTTTTCAGCTTTGTTTAATGCTCTTTTATAGTTTTATTGCCATTTCTGGAAGAGCTTTTATTTTCCTCTATCAAAGGTTATTTGGTGCCAAAAGTGGAAGAAAGGAAAAACAAAGAAGGGGGAAGATAAAGGAAGCATAATGGTAGAATATTGCAGGCCATTAGCATTGTTGTTAGCTTTGTCTTTTGCGTTAATTGCATTGCTCATCTCTCGTCGGAGCCGTCGTCTGGCTCCTCGGGTTCGTTCTCTTATTTCCCTTGCTTCTTCCTTTTTCTCTCTTTTGTTCAATTTAAACTGTGCCTGCTACTATTAGTTTAACACTTAGTATGTGCACATTTGCCCCCATTTTTCCACTCCCAATTAATATGCCCATACATTAACATTTAGGTTCATTTGAGTAGGCAAGTATTGAGGACATAGACACGAGGGTAGTTAAGTAGTTAGTGTGTTGAGGATAATGATGTAATTTGTGTATTGGTTAGTTTAGGCGGTTAGCAAAAGTGTATTAATATTGTTGCTTTATTCTTCAATGAAACAATTCCCATTTCTCAGTCTCTCTTCTCTCTTCTAACCGCGACTAAGCCCTAGCTCAAGTGCTTCTATGGCTGCCTTCGACATGGTATCAGAGCCATCAAAGAAGATCTAAAAGCGCCTCTTTGTTGTTCGATTACAGAAGCTAGAGCTCAGTTAGAAGATAGTTGATTTCTCAAAATTCTGGCATTTGTGACTTTTCTTCTGCAATTAGGTTTTCTTCGATTCAGAAATCAGGGAAAACAAAATTGATCATACGCATTATCTGTTCGTGCATCCATCAGATATTCCGAGCTCAGTGCTAATTCCGGTTCAGCTCAAAGGATCCGAGAACTATGGCTTGTGGCGGAGATGGATGAAAATTGCACTTCAAGCCAAGCGAAAGCTATGGTTTGTCGATTGTAAACACACCAAGGCCTCATTTCCGGCAGCAGTGCATGAGGATTTGGGAAAATTGTAACGCTATGGTCCTTTCATGGATTATGAATACTATATCGCCAGATCTACTCAGTGGGATAGTGTATGCATCGAATGCCCAAGATGTGTAGGATGATCTTTGTAAAGTATTTGACAAGGTCAATCGAATGAGGATCTATCAGCTACATAGGTAAATTGCAACAATATCTCAAGGTACCGACTCTGTTTCTACATATTTTACAAAATTGAAGGAATTGTGGGGCGAATTTGACGCAATTGTGCTGCCTCCTAGCTCTGTGAAGGACTATGTTGGGAACCTAAGTCAACAGAGGCTACTTCAATTTTTAGGAGGTCTAAATGACTCATATAGTCAGGCAAGATGTCAAATCCTTATGAAATCCACTGAACCTAAATCAAGCATATGCCATGGTTATAGAGGATGAGACCCAGATAGGATCGTTAAGGCGTGACTCTACAAGTCTCAACTCATTAGTGGAGGGTAATGACATTACTGCACTTTGGAGTGCTAAAGGATCTCAGATGCAAAAACCTAGAAAAAAAATTCAATATACAATGTGAATTATGTAAAATGAAAGGACACAATAAGGAGAATTGTTATCAGTTGATTGGCTATCCAGCAGATTTCCAGGCAGAAGGAAGCCAGTGGCTAATTCAATACACTTTGGTAACTCTGCACAATTAGGGAATCATGCATAACATCAAGGAATGGGAAATAATTCAGGAAATGGACGCATAGGTTATGGAGCTACACGACCATTGAGTCCAAGTGTTGATCATACCAATGCAGGGTATACATGATCAACAACTAGTTATGCAGAAAGAGATGCAGGATTGAGCATGCCAATACCATTCACTCCAAAACAGTATGATCAAATTCTGAAGATGCTACAGAAGGATAATACACCTGAGCCAACAACTAATGCATCAGGTATAACTGGTCCTCTAATGCTTGCAAATGCAATTAGTGTAACTAATTCTACTGATAGTAAAACAAAGGGTGATGAGTGGATAGTAGATATAGGGGCAACATATCACATGGTTTCAAATAGTGAAATAATTTCTAAGCCTAAAGAGCAGTCTAAATGTATTGGTGGAAAAGTTCACTTACCAAATGGAGATAGCTTGCCATTTCTTGTGTAGGATGTTTTGAGTTAGATCAAGGGATTATATCCAATGTGCTTTGCATCCCAGGTTTTAAGTACAATTTGCTGTCAGTGTCAAAAATGACTAGGGAACTAAATTGTTGTATGCTGTTCTTTTCTGATTTTTGCCTAATGCAGGACCTTAACACTGGGAAGGTGAAGGGGACTTGTAGGTTGAACGGAGATCTATACTATTGGCCTCACAGTGATAAAGAAAGGGTTCAAGCTTTAGCAGCACTGTGTATGACCAATGAAGAAGAGCTATGGCATAGAAGACTTGGGCACATTCCACATAAGGTTCTACAACAGATGCACATAATAGGCCGCATAGTAATAATGTTTGTCCTATTTGTCCTTTGGCAAAGCAGACAAGATTTCCTTTTCCACAAAGTACTAGTAGAGCTTCTAAAACATTTGATTTGATACATGGTGATGTATGGGGTCCTTATAAATCCCCTACCTATGATGGGAATAAATACTTTCTCACTTTAGCTGATGACTATAGCAGAATGGTTTGGATATTTCTGCTCAAACTTAAAAGTGATGTACCTACTGTAATAAAGGACTTCATGACTCTTGTAAAGACTCAGTTTAACAGTGAAATAAAGATGTTCAGATTAGACAATGGAACAAAATTCTTTAATTCTCATTGTACAGATTTGTTTAAGGGTGCAGGTGTGGTTCATCAAAGCACTTGTGTCTGCATACCCCAGCAGAATGGGGTGGTAGAGAGGAAATACAGACAGATTCTTGAGGTTGCTAGAGCCATCAGGTTTCAGGGAAGCATTCCTTTGAGGTTCTGGACATTTTGTGTGCAAAATATAGTATATCTGATCAACAGAATCCCTTCCACAATATTAGCAGGGAAGTCTCTCTTTGAAATGTTCTATGGTCGACCACCTATATTGCAACATCTCAGGGTTCTAGGAAGCCTATGTTATGCCACTGTCAATGATAGAAGTGACAAATTTGAAGTTAAAGCAGAACCAACAATATATATGGGATACTCATCTACTCAAAAAGGTTATAGGCTATACAGTCTCTCTAATAAACATTTTTTGGTAAGCAGGGATGTATCTTTTAAGGAATACATTTTTCCTTTAAAGACAACAACATCCACAAACAGGAGGACTAATGTTGAGCAGTTTGTTGATGCTGATGATGCATTCATTATAGATCCTACCCCAGAAGTCTCAGTGATAGCTCTTGATTCAGCAATTGCACCTCCACCTTCTCGTGAGGTTTCCTCAGCTCCTAATCCTGATGTTCTAGCTCTTGAGTGTTTAACCAAAGAATTAGACCCTTTGACTAAAGCTTATTTTTAAGATGAATACGAGTTACTGATAATCAAGATAATGAAGAAAATGAATAATAGACAATATTACAGAAATAAAAGATCGAAGTTGATTGTATTCGAGAATCAGATGCCTTTACAAGCTGTATTCCCCTCCCTTATATAGGAGATTCTTATAACGTACGACTCCTGCTATGGTTACTCATTAATGACTAATTATGACATTAATGAGGCGTTACAAAGGATAACGGTAATAGGGGTACGGTTACATAACGTTCGAGTAATCAATTGTGGGTCCTTGAATCTGCCCGTAGCTTTGTCTAGATTCATTCTGACCGTGCCTCTCCTCTGTTTTGATCAGGTTGAGTTTCCCGTGGCTGATAAGCTCGAGGGTTTACTGAATCCCGCCTTTTTGTACCGTACCTCTTCAAAGAATCACATCCAGCTGTCACATTTTCCTGTGTCCACGTGACTGGCTGAGTTGTCAAAAGCTGGCTTACGTGTGAAACTCTTTTTTACCAATACACTGAGGCCCTACAACAGCCTCACCTTACATTACCTCCTGCAGCTGTGCCACACCAAACTATGTCTCCCTTACATGAATTGCAAGAAGAGGGTCTAAGGAAGTCTACTAGGACCTCCAAACCACATGGCTGGCTCAATGATTTTGTTCATGGAATGCTAAAAGCTGGTCCCTCTACTGCTTTGGGATCCAGTTACCTCATGTCTGCCTACATTTCCTATGTTTCATTGTCTCCACCTTATTTCAAGGCACTTTGTTCTTTCTCAGCTATTACAGAACCAACTTCATATGCTGATGCTCTTTGAGATCCCAAATGGATTGCAACCATGGATGAAGAATTATGCCGAATTGCAGGCTTTACAGGACAAACGCACCTGGAGTTTAGTTCCCTTGCCAGCTGACAAGAGGGCTACATGGTGTAAATGGGTATTTAAGGTAAAGTACAATGCTAAAAGGGAGGTGGAACGGTATAAAACTCTCTTAGTGGCAAAATGTTACACACAACAAGAGGGTCTTGACTATCAAGAGACCTTCTCCCCTGTGGTAAAAAATGGTCACAGTAAGGACTGTTTTGTCCTTAACTGCTATGAAAGGACGGAAGCTACACCAAATGGATGTCTTCAATGCATTTTTTCAATGTGATTTGCTGGAAAAAGTGTACATGACTCCACCCACTGGTCTTCTAGGTGTGGGGGAGCTTCCTAGAGTTTGCAAGCTTCAGAAGTCATTGTATGGGATCAAGCAGGCCTCTAGATAATGGAACTTGAAGCCCAGTGAGGACCTCTCATCCATAGGCTTTGTATAGAGTCACCATGGTTATTCCCTCTTTAGTAAGCAGTATGGTTCTGACTTGGTCATTATCTTGATCTATGTGGATGACCTCTTAATCACTGGCTCCTCTCCTCATTTGATTCAGGATGCTAAAAATGTGCTCTAACATCACTTCAAGATCAAGGATCTGGAGGAGATGAGATACTTCCTTGGTCTTGAAATTTGAAGGAGCAAACATGGTATTTTGATTTGTCAAAGGAAGTTCACTCTTGATCTCATTTCCACAGTTGGACTTGCTGGATCTAAACCAGTCTACACACCTCTAGAAACAAGCCATAAGCTCACCAGTGCAGAGTATGATCAAGCCAGTTCACATGGTAATCTAGATACTGATGAATTTCTTAGTGATCCAAGGAGCTATTGGAAATTAGATGGGAAGTTGTTGTAACTTACCATGACAAGGCCAGACATCAGTTATGTTGTACAGAACTTAAGCCAGTTCATGAACAAGCCAAAGAAGTCACATATGGAAGGAGTATTAAGGGTGGTAAGATACCTGAAGAATGCACTAGTTTGGGGATTCTACTGTCATCTTAGTCTTCTAGCCAACTCACAGTATATTTTGATGCAGACTGGGCCACATGCCCAATGACTAGAAGGTCAGTGAGTGGTTTTGTGATAAAGTTAGGTGACTCTCTTATCTCTTGGAAGTCCAAGAAACAAAATATAGTGTCAAGAAGCTCTGTAGAAGCTGAGTACAGAAGTATGGCCAATGCAATAGCAGAAGTGGCCTGGTTAACATGGTTGTTCAAAGAGTTGAATGTGGACTTGAAACTTCCAGTGAAGCTGTATTGTGACAGTAAAGCAGCCATTCAAATTGCTGCAAATCCCATCTATCATGAGAGGACCAAACATATCGAGATTGACTGTCATTTCATTCGAGAAAAAAATTCAACAGGGCCTAATTCATACTGCACATATCCCTACAAAATTGCAGATAGCAGATGTATTAACCAAAGGGCTGGGGAAGGCACAACATAATTTTCTATTATCCAAACTGGGAGTGTACCACTTATTCACACAACACAGTTTGAGGCGGAGTATTGAGGACATAGACACAAGGGTAGTTAAGTAGTTAGTGTGTTGAGGGTAATTATGTAATTTGTGCATTAGTTAGTTTAGGTGGTTAGCAAAAGTGTATTAATATTGTTGCTTTATTCTTCAATGAAACAGTTCCCATTTCTCAGTCTCTCTTCTCTCTTCTAACTGCGACTAAGCTCTAGCTCAAGTGCTTCCATGGCTGTCTTCGACATCAAGTTTCAAGGCCATAGTACACTATCTATTTTCATCAATATAACTGTGAGGAACTCGTAATAAATATAAATTTTGATCCCCGTGCATTTTTTTTTGTTAGCGTAGTTCTTTTTGAGACTTTGGTTCTTAATATTGCAGGTCCTTGTTGAGTTGTTTGTGTCCTTTTTGTATTTGCTGTGCCAGAATCAGAAATGTGGCCGTAAAGATGGTGAAGCTTCCTGTTGGAGTCATTATACGGTTTATTCAAAAGATCCCCTGCTGGGTGGTAATGAAAATCAGTTTTCGTACGTGGTGCTCAAAACTTTTGTCTATAAATATTGTACGTTTAATGTGCATTATAATATCCCTATGGACAATAAAAGAAAAAACACGAGTATGCACTAATTTGTTCGATTTGTATGTGACAAAACGACTATAGTACTCATTAACTATTCTTTAGTTCTGCTTGGCTGGCCTTGCGCAATCCCAAGGACAATGAACATGCCAATGCGCTTACTATAGGTTTTTCAAGATGAATTTAAGTATTTAACACTACTAGAAGTCTGGTATTTACCGATCAAACTTTTGTGACCAAAGTTGGTCAGTCAAAAAAAGCGACCAAAGTTTATCGGAAAATGGGAGAAAAATATTTTATATTTATTTTAAATAACTTACCGACCAAGGTTGGTCGGTAAACTGGTCTCGAGCTAGTCAGACTTGCTTGGTCAAAGAAACTTTCACATTATCGACCATGGTCGGTAATGTGGAACCCAATTATAAAGTTTTAATAATTATATTATTTTAAAATATAAATAAATCTTATTTAAAATTACCGACCAAAGTTGGTCGGTTAATACAGGGGAAGCATGTAGCGACCAACATTGGTCGCTATTGTTTAATTTCTGGAATATAACCGACCAAAGTTGGTCGGTTATTAGGTCAACATTGGTCAAAATTAAGAATCACTTTTATATTTACTATCTAAATAATATAAATGTAATCCGTTAACACTTTTGTAATACAAGGGATGAATACACTAACATATACTCTAACATGCTATATATGTAGTTAAAGTAGTACAACAAAGCGTGTTTTATATTATATATATAGATATAGGTCAGACGTTTTGTTTTTAATATTCAATGATGCATCTGAGTAGGTTAAAAGTCGATGAATCAATTTACACACAGATATATTTGATGATAAATTATATATACTAATTAGGATCTTCACAAGTCTATCAATCCCTAAAAGAACCCGACCCTTCCAAAGGTCTGACCTATATCTATTAATGGTAAAAAAAATGTCTCGACTTATATCGATTAATCTATGTCATGCATTATTTTGATGAATGAATGTAATCCATTAATTCTGTTATAATACAAATAATGAATACAGTAACATATACTATAACATGCTATATATGTACTTAAAGTAGCACGAACTGTGTGTGTTATATATATGCACACACTAACATATACTATAACAAGCTATATATACGTTAAAGTATTACAATGAAAAGTGTGTGTGTGTGTGTATACTTTGAAAGCCGTATATATATATAAGAACATGAAGCGCTAGGAACACAAGGACGGGTTCTTTTAGGGATTAATAGACCTGTAATTTGATTCATCGACTTATAATTTATTTAGATGCATCGATGAATATTAAAAATAAAACGTTTTGACCTAAATCGATTAATATAAAAAATAAAACTTCTCGATCTACAATAGAATAATATTATATTGGTTTATCAATTGATTAATTATTCGTACGTTGTAATGTATAAGATTGATCATCAATTACAATATAGTGTATGTGTGTGTATGAAATTACTTGTATACTTAAATATAACTTAAAAATTCCTTTACAAGATGCTATTATAATCTATTAAAAGTAATTACCTAGTTAATATAATTTTTTGTAAAGATTATGCTTATAGTATTATTTATAATAATTGTATAGTTAAATAAAAGAAATGTTTATAGTTAATAATAATTTTTTTATAGTTTATATGTGATGACCCAAACGGTCATCCCGTATATTCTATCTAATTTTGTGTTCCGAGGTCGTGAAAACCTCCTTCTATCTCACTTCGATTTGTGTGCGCAGCCCGGGCGTGTAGCCGGGAAGCCTTTATGTGAAAATTGAGAAAAATAATAATTTTGTCACGACCCAAAATCCTATCTTAGGTCGTGATGGCGCCCAACAGCAGGGCCAGGCAAGCCAACACTCAATTTACTAAGGGTTCTTTCTTATTAGATTAAACGTTTCAACATATACTCAGTTTTTAAAACTTAAAACATGAATCGACAAGGATAATTAGCTAGTTTTTAATCAATAATAGTCATGAAGAGGCGTGAGCCAATATATATACAAACCCGAAATCCATTATAACTATCACGTGTGTGCCAGGAACTAGTGTCACAAGTCCTACGAGCATACTAACAGAATATACAAAAGATATAATATATAGTCCCACTGTCTGAAGGAAATAGACGGGAAATAAGCAAAAGAAACCCCATGGTGCTGCCGGAGATCGCCAGGAGAAAGCAGCTCACCGTGAAGTCAGGCCCGTCTATAATCAAAATCAAGCTCCAGTCCGACAACCATATGCACCATCCTCAGAACCTGTACAATTAAGTACAGAAGCGTAGCATAAGTACATAAATATATGTACCCAGTGAGTATCCCGCCTAACCTCGAAGAGGTAGTGACGGGAGGTCGACATGACACTCACTAAGGTCTAACAATATAATTTAACAGAATATGATGGAAACGGTAGGCATGTAAAGGCAGTGAAGCAACAAATATATATAAGGCACTGAAATCCAAGGAAGTACTGGGAATGAATAAAACAATTACTACTTCACCTTCCCCCAAAAATCTCTCAAATCAATGTCCATGAATTTAGTAACAAATAAATTATGCGCATGCAGGGTAAGGACAACTGGCCGGAGTCATAAGATAGTCATGTCCGTGCACTGCCGAGGGACGAACGGCCCAAACCATAAGTGCACCTTTCCATAAAGTACTCACATCTATGCACTGCCGAGGATCGAACGACACGAACCAAAAGTGCATCTCTCAATCCGCCGTGACGTACGGCCCGTTCCCATAAGAGTGGGGGAAATCACACTCCGCTCGCGGAATGTAAATTGCGAAGCGGTCACATGCACACACATTTTTCTTTTTAAATTACTTTTCAGTGAACAATTCCTTACAAGTTTTCTCAAATTCCATGAGCTCAGGGAAATAAGCCGCATGTAACATTTACTTTATTAATCATATAGTTCATATCAAGTAAAACACAAGGCATGATGTGGTCCTAACTACCCGGACATAATAGTAATAGCCGCTACGTACGGACTCTCGTCACTTTGTACGTACGTAGCCCCCACAATTATCACATATAGAATTTAAATCACCTAGGGGGACAGTTCCCTCTTACAAGGTTAGAAAGGAGACTCACCTTGTGTCGAATCTACTCCCCGGACCAAGAACGTACCCGAAACTCCGAACTCTACATCCGAGGACTCGAAACTAACCAAATGTTATACAAATACATCAATTTATGCTCAAAGTATGGAGATTCTCCTACTTATTTAGTAAATTCATCATTCTTGAATAAATCCCAAAATTCACCCCAGGCCCGCACACTCGAATTCCGAAAATTCACGAAGGAACCACTCACCCATAACCTAAGGATCCTCAATTCATGGTTTTTTACTTGATTTCATAGCTAATTGACGGGTAATTCTCTAAATTCACGAAAGCCCTAGGTTACTACCCAATTCTTGATTTTTACTAATTAAGAAGGTTAACTTAACTAAGAATTCATGAATTAAACCAACTTTGGGATAGAATTTACTTACCTCTCAGTGGTTGGTTCGTGGAGCCCCTTTCCCAAGCTCTCAAAGTGTTTTAATGGAGGAAGGAATGAAGAAAACAGTGAAGAATCCAGTATTTAAGAAACACACTACCTGACAGTGGTTCCGCACCTGAGGCTCAAGGACCGCACCTGCGAGCAAAGACTCACACTTGCGGAAATGGACGAGGAAGCCTGGGCTCGCACCTGCGGAGAGGAGACCGCACCTGCGGCTCCGCTCCTGTGGAACTTTGTCCGCACCTGCGAGAAATGGGCTTCCCACTAGGGGGTCGCACCTGCGAGGCTGGGACCGTAGGAGCGGTCCCGCACCTGCGACTGGGCAACCGCACCTGCGGTCACACCAGAACAGGTGCACCAGCAGCTATTTCAGCTGGTTTTTGGCCTCGTGTTGTGTCCGGGAGGCACATGGGCCCACCCGAGCCCCGTTCAAATATACCAACAAGTCCCAAATCATACTACGGACTCGCTCGAGCCTTCGGACCACTCAAAACAACACTAAAACTCAAACTCACATCCCAAAACCCCTTGAATCATAACTTAATAACTTCAAGTTCTTGAATTCGATAACAATGCGCCGAACCGCCTATACTACTCGGAATGATACCAAATTTTGCAGGCAAATCATAAATGACATAACGGAACTATTCCCGGTCTCGAAATTCCATTCGGACCTTGATAACACAAAAACACGTCCCAAACCATAAATAGGAACTTAAGGAACTCTTATTTCAATATTGGGCGCCGAGACGGTCCCGGGTCATCCAAAACTCATTCTGAACATACGCCCAAGTCTGAAATCATCATACGAAGCTACTGGAACCGTCGAAACTTGATTCCGAGGTCGTTTACCCAGAATCTTGACCGAAGTCAAACTTGGCCTTAAAGGCCAACCTTAAGGAACCAAGTGTTCCTATAGCACTCTAAACACTTCCGAATCCCGGACCACCTGCCCCCGCAAGTCATAAATCACAATAAGCCGCTATGGGAAGTTTCATTGTATTCGAAATTTGAATAAAGTTGACATCAACCTACGTTTTTGGTAAACGGACCCAGACCCGTGATTTGACAGTCCCAGAGGGTCCGTAGGAAAATATGGGACTTGGGCGTGTGCCCGAAATCGAATTTTGAGGTCCCAAATCCGAGAAATGAATTTTTAAATAAAATTGTTTTCTGAAAAATATAAAGGTTTTTGAAAATGAAGTTTGAGGTGAAACCTGTGATATCGGGCCCGTATAATGGTTCAGAAGCCCGGTACAGGTTCGATATGATTTATATGTTTTATCTGTGAAATTTGGTAAGAAACAGACTTAGTTTGACATGATTCGGACCTTAAATGCAAAACTTAATGTTTATAGAAGTTTGAAGAATTTTCATGAACTTTTAGTTTAATTCATCGTGTTAGTGTTGTTTTATGTGGTTTGAAACCTCGAGCGAGTCCATGTTAGGTTATATGACTTGTGTGTGTTGTTGGACGGGGTCCCGAGGGCCTCGGGTACGTTTAGGATGCTCATCAGATGTTATTAGCACTTGGAAGACAGCTGAACCACTGCTGGTTCTGGTGTCTCGCACCTGCGATGGACCTTCCACAGGTGCGGCGAGGAGCTCGCAGGTGCGGACTTGGCCCAGTCCTCACAGGTGTGGAGCCGCAGGTGCGACCCCAGGACTTTTAGTGGGTTTTCGCACCTGCGATGGTATTTCCGCAGGTGCGGGACAGCAGGTGCGGCCCCATGGGCGCAGGTGCGGATATTGCTGGGCAATTATATCAGATCCGAGGGTTTATGTTATTTTCACCATTTTCAAAATTGAGAGCTCGGGAGAGGCANATAGACCAATTTCCATGATTCCAATCTTAAATCCAACCTTTAATTTCGAAAATTTTGGGTAGAAAATGGGGAAAATGGGATGAACTTCATAGACCAAATTATTGAGTTTTGGTTGGGGGTTTGACCTCCGATTTGAGAGATTTTCATATGTTTAGACTCGTGAGTGAATGAGTGTCCGGAAAATATAATTTTTACTCGATTCCGAGACGTGGGCCCGAGANAATTTCGCGTATTAGCTTCGGACTTATTAATTATTTTGTTTCCTTGTGATGATATTTACTCTATGCAATTGAATTGTCTAGATTTGGGGCCACCTGGAGTTGGGTACTCGTGGCAAGAGCGTGGTATTGAGTTGATTAGTGCAGTCAAGGTAAGTATTTTGCCTAACCTTGTGTGGGGGAATTACCCCTTAGGATTGAGTCTTCTATGTTGATGGTAGTCTGCGTACGCGAGGTGAGGAGTGCGTACTCGAACTTATTTGCAAATAGATTGCCCTTTTAAGGATTTTGGGTCCTTATATTCCCCGTATATGAATTGAACTTGTTATATCTGAATTCCTNTTTGTTTTTCCTACCGTTATGCTATGTCTTCCTTCATACGCTGCCTATGTGACTAGAACTAGTATAATCTCGCTCTATAAATGTCTAACAAGAAATTGGAATATCTATACGTTGGTCAAACATGCCCGTGAGTCGTACATTATGACTTAAATGATTTTCCTCTTAAGTACTACTTAGGTTTAATTGATGACCACCCGTGTTGATGGTATTCTTTGATGTTGCCTATTTACTGAGCATTTGTTCAAACTGAGTTTATTTGGTGAAGCTAATTGTCTAAGTGAGATTGGTTATAGCTGATTTCCCTTGCCGGGATGATTTGGTTTCTTGGTTGCGAACTTGAATATATAGAATCGTTGCTATATTTGCCTTGTTTTCCCCTTGTTATGCCGTTCTCTCTTTGTTCTTGGCATTCCTCTCAGTGGCTACTTCTTATGAGTGAGTTGTTACCACTATTGTGATTTAAGTCTTTGTATTGATTTGCTCATCGCACTTTGTATTCGGCCTGGTTTGATTTCGCGCCGGTTGTGGCAATATATGTTGTTTCTATCGCATTCTGGTTGTTTTCCTTAGTGGCTGCATTGCATATTTAAATTGGGATTACAGACAGAGATCTGAGAGCTTTCCCCCTGTATTGCACTGCATATTTAAATTGGGACTACAGAGAGAGAGATCCGGGAGCTTTCCCCTGTACTGCATCACATATTTAAATTGGAACTACAGATAGAGATCCGGGAGCTTTCCCCCTGTACTGCATCACATATTTAAATTGGGACTACGGACAGAGATCCGGGAGCTTTCCCCTGTACTGCATTGCATGACAAATTCTGAGTGGCGGGCTAAGTTCTGATAGTTTTATGATTGAGGAGATTTGGATCGAAAGTATATTTGAAAAGCATTTGTCTTGCAGAATAATGATATTTGAAAGAGTAGTACTTGGGAAAATATATTTTGAACATCACGTATGAAACGACCCGACCGGTCATTTTGTGCTCTAGCACGTCGTTCAGCGGTTTGAAGTCGTGAACAGCTTCATTTCAGGTATTATGACCCGTGGGTATGGTCGGAATTGAATTCCAGGAAGTTTAGAATTGATTTGGAAAGAAAATTTTCATTTCAGAAGCCTAAAGTTGGAGAAATCAACTAAGATTGGAATTTTGAGTAAACGATCTCTGAATCAGGATTTGAAGGTTCCAGCAGGTTCGTATGATGATTTCGGACTTGGGTTTATGTACGGATCGGGTTTTGGATAACCCGGGAGCGTTTCGGCGTATATTGTGGAAGTTAGCATTTTAGAAGGATTTTATGAATTTGGGCTTGAAGTGCATATCAGTGAGGTTGATGTCCGCTTGGGATTCCGTGTCTGGGAATAGCTCCGTATGGTGATTCTGGAATTGGGAGTGCGATCGGAAGTGAATTTGGGTGTCCGTAGGTCATTTTGGAGTCATTTGGCTGAAGATAGAAATTTGAAGGTTTTTGGAAAATCCGACCGGAAGTGGAAGTTTTGATATCAAGGTTGGAATGCGATTCCAGAAGTTGGAGCAGGTCGATAATGTTGAATATGACTTGTGCGCAAAATTTGAGGTCAATCGGACATGATTTGATAGGTTTCGGCATCAGATGTAGAAGTTTGAAATTCTAAGTTCTTAAAGAATTGGATTTGAGTGCGATTCATGATTTTGGCATTGTTTGATGTGATTTGAGGGCTCGAGCAAGTCCGTGTCATGTTTTGGGACAGGTAGGTGTGATTGGACGGGGTCCGGGGGGCCTCTGGTGGATTCCGGGTGGTTAACGGATCAAAGTTGAAGTTGGAAAAAGGGCTGAAGCTGCTGTCATCTGGTGCAACCGCACCTACGAGGCTTTGACCGCAGGTGCAGCGTGGGTACCGCAGGTGCGAGTGTGGGCTTGGCTTGTCTAGGGACCGCAGGTGCGAGTGTGGGCTTGGCTTGGCTAGGGGCAGCAGGTGCGGACAGTGAGGCGCAGGTGCGATTTGGGTTGAAGTTGAGGAAAACCGCAGGTGCGGGAGATTTGGTCGCACCTACGGAATCGCAGATGCAGAGGAAGGACCGCAGGTGCGGAAATCGACCTGGGCAGAATGTTTTAAAACGAGAATTTTGGGTTCATTGCCTTCATTTATTCATGGGTTAGGCGATTTTGGAGAGCTTTTCAAGGGGGATTTCATCAGGGATCAGAGGTAAGTTGTTTCTAAGGTTAAATACAAGATTATATGCATGATTTGATATGGGAAATTGTGGGAAAATTGGGGTTTTTGAAGAAAAACCTAGAAAGTGTAAATTTAGATTTTTAGCCATGAATTGAGCATGAATATTTGAGTAACTTACATATTTGAGCTAGTAGGGTTATGGGTAGAATGCATCTTCGAGAAATTTCGGATTCCGGGCACGTGGGCCCGAGGGCATTTTGGTCATTTCACTGAGCGGGGTTGAGAAGGTATATAATCCGATTTTGTTGAGAGTATTAGGATGAATTATCATTGCTTTGCTATTATGTGATAGTTTCGGAGCGTTGTGCGTCCGTTGGAGTCATCGGAAGGGCTTGGAAGCCGGTATTGGAATTTCGGAGCGAGGTAAGTCTCCTTTCTAACTTTGTGAGGGTGAATCATCCCCTAGGTGAATTAAATCAGTATATGCTATTATATTTGAGGGCTACGTATGCACGAGGTGACGGGAGTCCGTGCGTAGCTACTATTATGCCATGTCCGGGTAGCTTAGGACCCACTAGCATGCTTTATGTGTGTACCTGTAACCCTGCATGTAATATTAAACTGCTAATATGATCGAAAACGTAATTTAATGTCTAATGGAAAGCTAGGGCTCATAATGTTAACCTTTTAAAAAGAGAATTGTTTCCGCCGTGAATATATGTGTACTTTGACTGGGTTGTATCATGGAGTATCACTAAACTTGACAATGAGTTTCAAAAACGATTTTTAAAACCATATTTCATGTTTCTTTTAATAAAGATTTTACCACTTTCTTAAGAAAAATGATTTTCTTGATAAAATACGAATTTATTATGTGGATATGTGTAACTTTGGGTGCCTGAGTCGCTTGAGTGATTCGCGAGCAGGAAGACCCTGTATTTGTGTGTGTATTCATATGAGCACCTGAGTCGCATTTATGATTCGCGAGTAGGCTACTCGTATTATGTTAACCGTGTCGCATGATCGATTCGCGAGCGGGGTAGATAGATGCATCTATGGTTCGAGCCGGTCGACTCTCGGCATTGCCTGCGCATGATATTTTTTGCGTAGTTGCTATGATAATTTCCTGATTACTGGTCTGAAATGTTAAATTGTCGATTGAAATGACAAAGATTTAAAGTTATTAAAAAGACTTTTGGAAGAAGTTGTTCCTTCCATTGATTTATTATTATTTGATTAAATCACCATGTTGATTAATTGTTAATATGACGAAGATATAAAGTGTTAAATGTGAACGGAATTGAAGGATGTTTAAATCCCATTTTATAAATTGTGTACGATAAAACCATGCTTAGTGTCACTCTTAAATATTTTAAGTGGACCTTTAGTAAGTGTCTAAATTTACCTCTCGTCACTACCTCTCTGAGGTTAGGCGGGCGACTTACTAAGTACACGTTGTTTTTGTTCTCATACTACACTTGCTGTGCATTTTGTTGCACAGGTACCTATATAGCACAGTGGTTGATTTGGAGTCTTGGACGGGCTACAATCACCCGGAGGCGTTCCGTAGCTGACAGAGTCTCCCTCCTACCGTATTATTTCTAGTTTAAATCCCTTGTCCAAATTGTATTTCTGACAGGATTTGTAGTATTTGTAAAATTCTTAGAAGTTGCTCATGTACTTGTGACACCGGGTTTTGGGATATGTATTGGGATAATTGTTTAAGTGAAATCTTTAGATCACTGTTTTTAAATAACAGAATTTCATTTGATGTCGTATTTCAATTTACGAAAATTTATTTATTTGAATATGAAATGCAAGGAAAGGTAAGGGTTTCGAAAATTTTAAAACAAGAATGTATTTCAACTAATTAATGATTTGGCTTGCCTGACATTGATGCTCGACGCCATCACGACCTTAGGGATTTTGGGTCGTGACAACATGGTATCAGAGCGCTAGGTTTCCATAGGTCTCACGAGTCATGAGCAAGTCTAGTAGAGTCTTGCGGATCGGTACGAAGACGTCTGTACTTATCTTCGAGAGGCTACAGGGCTGTTAGGAGTACTTCCCTTCTTGATTCTTCATCATGCGAGTTTATTCCCGCGAGGCTTATGCCTATGTTCATTCCTACTCAATCTTACGCGTCGCGAAGCGCTTGCTATGGATCAGGAATTTGAGGAATGGGAATGGTGCTACGAATGTAATCCGAGATGCTTCCATGTGTAAATGTTCGTGGTTATTGTTATGGCCCTGCGAAAGGGTAATATGTTATTTCAGCTCAGTAGCTGTGTTTCTGGGAGCCTTAAGTCTGTGCTCAGGTAGTGATGATGTTTGCAAGTGATCGTCGCGCGGTGTCGATATGATGATAGAACGTTTGCCCGTATGTTGGGAGAGATAAATGGTTTGCAGGGAGGTCTCATCAGAGCGTGATTTCGAGATTTTAGTGCTTTTGTGCCGGCAGATGAATGGCATTTTGGGTTATGAATGGCCCAGTTGGGGTTGATAAGATAGTAAGACTTGGTGTCTTCAAGCGAGATGGGATATGCACATGTGACGTGTCATCGTCGTCTTTTATCAAATGGAATGTGTTAATTTGTCGGTGCTATGGTTTCTTCGATTGCATGGGGTCAGAGTATTGAGAGGAACATTGAAGAATGTGGTTGGCAGAGATCGTGAGGTGCGGTGGTTCAGTGCCGGATAGAGGTTGGTAATGGAGGCAGCTAGGGAAGAGATGATCTTCGGAGAGCTTGAAGTTGTGGTGATCTGCTGGTTTGGGAGAAACAAAGAATGATCCTGGAGTGAGGCTAAGCGGTGGTTCCATTTCTAGGAGGCCAGGTGTAAAAAATGAAAGTCGAGTAGTCGCAAAGTGGGGGAACGACAACACAACTTGGAATTTGGAGATATTGTCGCGCATTAATTGGTGTCCATGAGGACGGGCGAACTAGTAAGTTGGTAAATGAAGCAGGGCGTATGATGGGGTATTGAGGTCGCAGAGAGCGTGCATTTCAGCGTCGCTGGGAGGTGTCCGCAGGTTATTTCCACAAGTGGGTTGTCTTCTGGGGATAGGTTGGCAATGGCGGGGTTGGCAGGTTCTGCGAGGGGTTTTAGTGGCTAGTTGGTAGGAGATAGAATGTGTGAATGATGCTATAAGATTTGAGTATTTAGGGAGTGCTAGCAAGGGAATTTTGAAGAATTGGACGAATTGATTGAGCAATATCGTGTTATCAAAGGAAGAAAGATCTCAGCAGGGTCTAGAGTGGTGCAAGGAGTAGCTTCGGCTTAAGTGGGGAGTCCCACCATCTGCAGTTGGGTCGTAGGATTGTCTTTGCATGGGGTTGAGGATTGTCGGCGTGTATGCGAGTTATTTCAGCTAAGGAAAAAGGAGTAAAATGGTAATTGTGCATGGGATTTGATGAATATGTGCAAAATTTGGCCCTGTCAGATCAGGATTAGGCTTTGGAAGATTCAGAATTTATGCTTAAGGCATGGGCAAGTTGTAAGGATAGTGACCCAGTCACGTGTGTAATTGAAAAAGGTGTTCCTATGCTAGGAGAGCCTTGGAGATGATTGTATTCGGGGCCAGTCGGAGTGGGTGACTCTCAATAGCGGTCCTAGTGAGTTCAAAAGTTAAGAATACAACGTTTAAGGATTTCAGGCAGCAGTATGATCGAGAATCGAGCTTTTTGTAGAGTAATCTCTGAGAAAAGGGGGATGGTTGGAATGTTCTATGATATGTTTCAGCATACAGGATAATATTGGAGGAGTGAGAGAAATAGACTACGGATTGAAGAAAGATTATGAAAAGGGTATGAGACGGGTTGCGAGATTTGGGCGGCATAGTCTCGTGAATCAAGGTCACTCGGGATGAGCGAGGGTTGAGTTTGCTATGGGTTGAAGGGAGTTATTATTATTCCTAAGGCAATTGATGATGATTAAAAGAATATAGATTGATTAGCCATGGTTGAAATGGCACATTTGCGGCAGTGATTGGTTCCTTTGATGTGATTTAGTTATGCATATGGTTTGTGCCGGTGTGTGCGGGGCTTGTCGACCGTCGTAACGGATTTTATGTGGGAGCATTTGATGCTATGGCCTGTCAGGTATAGGCGGACCCCAGAAGGGTTATGGTGGTATAGACTACCACTTAAGATTTGCATGATTGGGTGATAATGGGAATTCACTCGTGTGATGAGATGGTACTCTTTAATTGAGCTAAGTAAAAGGTTTCTATATGATGAAGTGTTCGCCCTATTGGTGGTTCAGAAGTTGTGATGGAATTCTTGCGCTATCTCATGTTGGTATGTTAAGTGCGGGAAGCAGTATGTAACTGGGAGTAAGAATCGAGATTTAGGTCCGATGTTTATAAGGATGTCATGAGCTCGGAAGAGCAAGGCAAGTGATTTAAAGTTCAGTGTAAGCTGGTGTTATCTTTAGTGTCACCTGAGATTGATATTCGGTGAAAGAGGCTTTGTACCCTGGTCATGGGTTCTTGATGTGTTTTGCGGCCTTAGTGTGGTCGGTGTTATGGATGGGCAGACTTGTTGCCTTGTGTGGAAGGTCGTGGAAGCATGACCGCGAAAAGACTGTATAAAGTGTGACATGTAGTCACTTGATGGATTTCAGATTTGGGCTGAGTATGAAGAAGTGCAATATTGCTTAATTGAGAATTTACGCCTGGAGGGCGTTCGGTTCAGTTGATTATGGATTATGGGGTGTTAATCCCGGTGATGATGGTTGTTCTCGTGTATTATGAGAAAAATGGTTAATGTGGACCCAGGTAAAAGCTAATGGCTAAGTTTGGTGCGAGCGAGGTGACTCGATGTTTGTGGATGGATTTAAATATGATTATGGGCTCCGTGTGAGCCAAGCATGTTCCTTTCAGTAAAGTGCTTTTCATGGAAACGTATTAGAACATCGGGTGTTGTTCCGCCTTCGTCGAATTCATGTGTTATGGTGATTGTGTCGTGTGAATTGTGAAACGGCTTTGATAATTTCTTATGTGTTGAGGTCCCGCGTAGCGGGGATGTTATGTGAGCAGGATAACTCTTGAGATCCAGAGTATATATATATATATATATCGCACCTCAGTTGTGCTTGAGTTTTGTAGCCTATGGATTTATCAGTCTCCCCAGGATGGTATTATGCACTTAGCATGCCCTTGATCGATATTCAGTCATTTGTAATAGTGAGCAAATCAGCTCCGTATATATATCTTCTTATGTAAATTTTATGTGTGGATCGGGTGGCACGTCGCCACGGGTATGTTATTTGGATCGGGTTGCACGCCGCAACAATGTGATGATGAGAAGGGTTAAGATGTATTTATTTTCTTGTGATTTATTTCCTATTTTCTGGTAAGAATTCATATTAGTTGCGTGAGCTGAGTAGTTCCATCCTGAGTCGTTTCTTATTATCGTGTTCGAGTTATAGCCTATTGGCGCGATGTGGTACCATGTGAGGCTGTTGGTCATGTTGGGGTGGTTTGTTGTCTGAGCAGTTCGTACTGGGTGAGACGAGATTTTCTTACCAGGGATCAGTACGATAAGGTTATGTGAAGTGTATATTAAAGAACAAATACCATTATTCAGGTTCATAATGAAAGTGACGATTCTAGTCAAGATGAGGTATTCAAGGATTTGTTAACTCTGCAGTTGAGTGTGAATTTATGCGCATTCCTTCCATTGTGGTTGTATCGCCAGCATTATGGCAGGATGTCTGTATAATTTTTATGAGGTGCATGAGGAGCATCGGATTCGTGGACCTTGGCTAATAAGGTTCAGGGAACGTCATTGTGGTCAGACGATGAGTTATGCGGTTCATGGTGCCGATTCAGCAAGGGTATGCAGTTATGATCTGGTATATCGCGTGCTAGTTGATGCAGTGCTTATATATATTGAAACTAGGCCTAGCTAGAGAAATTTCAGGTGCTTGAATGAATTTCGAGCTTATTATATGAATAAAGAAGAAATCTCCAGATTTGATCAAGCTATTATGCTCGACTGGGTTGTGGTAGCACGGGCAGGTGCTCGAGATGTTAAATAGTGATTTCAGGTAACTCCAGAGCAGTTCTTAGCACGTTCGAGGACGAACGTCGATTTAAGTGGGGGAGAATGTAACGACCCGACCGGTCGTTTTGTGCTCTAGCGCGTCGTTCAGCAGTTTGAAGTCGTGAGCAGCTTCGTTTCAGGTATTAGGACTCGTGGGCGTGGTCGGAATTGAATTCCAGGAAGTTTAGAATTGATTTGGAAAGAAAATTCTCATTTCAGAAGCCTAAAGTTGGAGAAATCAACTAAGATTGGAATTTTGAGTAAACGATCTCCGAATCAGGATTTGAAGGTTCCAGCAGGTTCGTATGATGATTTCGGACTTGGGTGTATGTCCGGATCGGGTTTTGGATAACCCGGGAGCGTTTCGGCGTATATTGTGGAAGTTAGCATTTTAGAAGGATTTCATGAATTTGGGCTTGAAGTGCATATCAGTGAGGTTGATGTCCGTTTGGGATTCCGAGTCTGGGAATAGCTCCGTATGGTGATTCTGGAATTGGGAGCACGATTGGAAGTGAATTTGGATGTCCGTAGGTCATTTTGGAGTCACTTGGCTGAAGATAGAAATTTGAAGGTTTTTGAAAAATCCAGCCGGAAGTGAAAGTTTTGATATCGAGGTCGGAATGCGATTCTAGAAGTTGGAGCAGGTCCGTAATGTTGAATATGAATTGTGCGCAAAATTTGAGGTCAATCGGACGTGATTTGATAGGTCTCGGCATCGGATGTAGAAGTTTGAAATTCTAAGTACTTAAAGAATTGGATTTGAGTGCGATTCGTGATTTCGGCGTTGTTTGATGTGATTTGAGGGCTCGAGCAAGTCTGAGTCATGTTTTGGGACAGGTTGGTGTGATTGGACGGGGTCCGGGGGGCCTCGGGTGGATTTCGGGCGGTTAACGGTTCAAAGTTGAAGTTGGAAAAAGGGCTGAAGCTGCTGTCATCTGGTGCAACCGCACCTGCGAGGCTTTGACCGTAGGTGCGGCGTGGGTGCCACAGGTGCGAGTGTGGGCTTGTCTTGGCTTGGCTTGGCTGGGGACCGCAGGTGCGATGGATATTCCGCACCTGTGAAGTCGCAGGTGCGGACAGTGGGGCGCAGGTGCGATTTGGGCTGAAGTTGAGGAAAACCGCAGGTGCGGGAGATTTGGTCGCACCTGTGGGATCGCAGGTGCGGAGGAAGGACCGCAGGTGCGGAAATCGACCTGGGCAGAATGTTTTAAAACGAGAATTTTGGGTTCATTGCCTTCATTTCTTCATGGTTTAGGCGATTTTGGAGAGCTTTTCAAGGGGGATTTCATCAGGGTTCAGAGGTAAGTTGTTTCTACTTGTTTCTAAGGCTAAATACAAGATTATATGCATGATTTGATATGGGAAATTATGGGAAAATTGGGATTTTTGAAGAAAAACCTAGAAAGTGTAAATTTGAATTTTTAGCCACGAATTGAGCATGAATATTTGAGTAAATTATATATTTGAGCTAGTAGGGCTATGGGTAGAATGCACCTTCGAGAATTTTCGGATTCGGGGCACGTGGGCCCGAGGGCATTTTGGTCATTTCACTGAGCGGGGTTGGGAAGGTTATAATCCGATTTTGTTGAGAGTATTAGGATGAATTCTCATTGCTTTGCCATTATGTGGTAGTTTCGGAGCGTTGTGCGTCCGTTGGAGTCATCAGAAGGACTTGGAAGCCGGTATTGGAATTTCGGAGCGAGGTAAGTCTCCTTTCTAACTTTGTGAGGGGGAATCGTCCCCCTAGGTGAATTAAATCAGTATATGCTATTATCTTCGAGGGCTACGTACTCACGAGGTGACGGGAGTCCGTGCGTAGCTACTATTATGCCATGTCCGGGTAGCCTAGGACCCACTAACATGCTTTATGTGTGTACCTGTAACCCTGCATGTAATATTAAACTGCTAATATGACCGAAAACGTAATTTAATGTCTAAAGGAAAGCTAGGGCTCATAATGTTAACCTTCTAAAAAGAGAATTGTTTCCGCCGTGAATATATGTGTACTTTGACTGGGTTGTATCATGGAGTATCACTAAACTTGACAATGAGTTTCAAAAACGATTTTTAAAACCATATTTCATGTTTCTTTTAATAAAGATTTTACCACTTTCTTAAGAAAAATGATTTTCTTGATAAAATACGAATTTATTATGTGGATATGTGTAACTTTGGGTGCCTGAGTCGCTTGTGTGATTCGCGAGCAGGAAGACCCTGTAATTGTGTGTGTATTCATATGAGTACCTGAGTCGCATGTATGATTTGCGAGCAGGCTAGCTGTATTATGTTAACCGCGTCGCATGATCGATTCGCGAGCGGGGTAGATAGATGCATCTATGGTTCGAGCCGGTCGACCCCTCGACAGTGCACAATTTATTATTGTTGGTCTGCGCCGTTCGACCCTCGGCATTGCCTGCGCATGATATTTGCTGCGTAGTTGCTAGATAATTGCCTGATTACTGGTCTGAAATGTTAAATTGTCGATTGAAATGACAAAGATTTAAAGTTATTAAAAAGACTTTTGGAAGAAGTTGTTCCTTCCGTTGATTTATTATTATTTGATTAAATCACCATGTTGATTAATTGTTAATATGACGAAGATATAAAGTGTTAAATGTGAACGGAATTGAAGGATGTTTAAATCCTGTTTTATAAATTGTCTACGATAAAACCATGCTTAGTGTCACTCTTAAATATTTTAAGTGGACCTTTAGTAAGTGTCTAAATTGACCTCTCGTCACTACCTCCCTGAGGTTAGGCGGGCGACTTACTGAGTACACGTTGTTTTTGTACTCATACTACACTTGTTTTGCATTTTGTTGCACAAGTACCTATATAGCACAGTGGTTGATTTGGAGACTTGGACGGGCTGCAATCAACCGGAGGCGTTTCGCAGCTGACAGAGTCTCCCTCCTACCGTATTATTTCTAGTTTAAATCCCTTGTCCAAATTGTATTTCAGACAGGCTTTGTAGTATTTGTAAAATTCTTAAAAGTTGCTCATGTACTTGTGACACCGGGTTCTGGGATATGTATTGGGATAATTGTTTAAGTGAAATCTTTATATCACTGTTTTTAAATAACAGAATTTCATTTGGTGTCGTATTTCAATTTACGAAAATTTATTTATTTGATTATGAAATACAAGGAAAGGTAAGGGTTTCGAAAATGTTAAAACATGAATGTATTTCAACTAATTAATGATTTGGCTTGCCTGGCATTGATGTCCGGCGCCATCACGACCTTAGAGATTTTGGGTCGTGACAACGTGTTTTGATGATATTTGAAAGAGAAGTACTTTGGAAAATATATCTTGAACATCACGTATTTTGATGATATTTGAAAGAGCAGTACTTGGGAAAATATATTTTGAACATCACGTATTTTGATGATATTTGAAAGAGCCATATTTGAGAAAGTATATTTGAACACCATGTATTTTTGAAGAGACTATGTTGTTAAGATTTATCTTTATAAAAATATAAATATACATTCAGAGAAAGTATGTTTCAAAGAAGAAATTTCTCTATTCCGAAATGATTATATCTTTAAATCTTTCAAAATAAACTCACGATTTAAAGGTTTTCACTTGAAGCTTGACTAGTTTTATTGAGTTTATTGGCTAAGGCCTGACGTAGACAAATTGATGCAGTGCTGAGTTGCTAGTGTTTTTATTGGGTTGTGATTCTCGCCATTTGGATTGCATTCTTTTCATTCTCTTTGCGTATTTCTATTATGTTGTCCGTTGATCGTAATTATTGAATTTCCTTCCGTATTATTCGATCGTATTGTTAATTATATTGAAAAATCTTTAGATAGATATTATGTTTCGGTCTTTTATACATTTATGCCTTTTTACTTATTAGACCGGTGGTGTCTTGACTAGTCTTCGTCAACTACTTCACCGAGGTTAGTCTTGATACTTACTGGGCACCGCTGTGCTGTGCTTATACTACACTTCTGCACATTTTTGTGTGCAGCTTCAGGTTATTGTTGTTGGTAGCTGTGTAGATCATTGCTGAGGAGACTCAAGGTAACCTGCTGCTACGTTCGCAGGCTTCAGAGTCGCCTTCCTGTTTTATTTCTACCCAACTGCACTTACATATGACAGTTGTATTTAGATTTGATAGAAAGATTTTGTAGAGCTTATGACTTGTATTTACCGGGTTTTGGGAAATTGTAAACTCTGTCAAGAATTCTATTTCGTAATTTTTAAAATTCCTTTATTATTGTTGTTGTTCAGTGGAAATGTTAGGCTTACCTAGTCCCTAAGATTAGGTGCCATCACGATACCCAACGGAAGGAAATTTGGGTTGTGACATTATAATATATTTTTTTATAGCTTATAATATTTTACGAAATAAAAACAATTTTTAAAAAAAAAAAATAACCGACCAAAGTTGGTCGTATTTGGTCAAACGGTCAACACTTAATGTACCGACCAAAATACCGACCAACGTTGGTCAGTAAGTCTGATAATTGCACCTGAAATATACGGGCTCCCCTCCCCCCCCCATTTTTCATACCTCCCTTCTCAAAATTCCCTCAAATCCCACTCAATACCTCCCCCATATCCTTCTTTATTTCCCTTCCACAAATCCCAATCCCCACTTGTTGTTTTCGCCGCTGCCGCCCACTGCCGCTGCCTCACCTCTCCTTCTCACCTCCTAAAAATTCGAGGTTTGAATTACAACTTATGTCTTTTGTGTATAAATCTAATGTTTTGTTTATTAGCTATGAATTAGTTTCAATTGATTAGTGTTTCAATTGATTATTTAACATTGTATTTTATAGAAATCTAGGGTTTAGGTCTTGTTTTAATTGAATTGATTACATATGGTATAAATTGAATGTTTGAGTTTGTATTGTCTCGAATAGTGTAGTTAGAATTGAATTATTAACTTTGTATTGTCTTGAATAGTTTAGTTTTAATCTAGGGTTTAGGATTAGGATATAAATTGAACTTTAGGGTATGGGTTAAATTTTTTGGATATAATCCTAACTTTTCGTTTATGTTTAAACTCGTAGGATATGAATTGAACTTTTAGTTTTTAAGATTTGTTCTTGTGAATTGAACCTTTTGGATATGAATTGAATTTTTTAGGATATAAATTAAACTTTTAGAGTATGAGTTGAATTTTTAGGATATAATCCTAACTTTTAGTTTATGTTTAAACTCGTAAAATATAAGTTGAACTTTTAGTTTATGTTTAAACTCGTAAGATATAAATTGAACTTTTAGTTTATGTTTAAACTCGTAGGATATGAATTGAACTTTTAGTTTTTAGGATTTGTTCTTGTGAATTGAACCTTTTGGATATGAATTGAATTTTTTAGGATATAAATTAAACTTTTAGAGTATGAGTTGAATTTTTAGGATATAATCCTAACTTTTAGTTTATGTTTAAACTCGTAAAATATAAGTTGAACTTTTAGTTTATGTTTAAACTCGTAAGATATAAATTGAACTTTTAGTTTATGTTTAAACTCGTAGGATATGAATTGAACTTTTAGTTTTTAGGATTTGTTCTGTGAATTGAACCTTTTGGATATGAATTGAATTTTTTAGGATATAAATTGAAATTTTAGAGTATGGGTTGAATTTTTAGGATATAATCCTAACTTTAGTTTATGTTTAAACTCGTAAGATATAAATTAAACTTTTGGTTTATGTTTAAACTCGTAAGATATAAATTGAACTTTTAGTTTTTAGGATTTGTTCTTGTGAATTGAACCTTTTGGATATGAATTGAATTTTTTAGGATATAAATTGAACTTTTAGAGTATGGGTTGAATATTTAGGATATAATCCTAACTTTTAGTTTATGTTTAAACTCGTACGATATAAATTGAACTTTTAGTTTATGTTTAAACTCGTAGGATATGAATTGAACTTTTAGTTTTTAGGATTTGTTCTTGTGAATTGAACCTTTTGGATATGAATTGGATTTTTAGGATATAAATTGAACTTTTAGTTTATTATTAATTATATTTAACATAATTTAATTGTTGGTGTAATTAGGAAAAAATAATTATCTTGAATTAACTAAAAAAATTTAATTAATTTATAATTGTAGAATTAATTAATTTTTTCTTGTTTTATTTTTATAGATGGAACATCGTACTTGGATGTACAATAGGAATTATCCTAATCGGCAGGGATTGCGGGAGGATTTTGTAGAAGGGGTTGATGACTTTATTAGACATGCAATGTCACTTCCACCATACCAAAGTAAAGGAGTAATTAGGTACCCTTGTGTTAGGTGCGACTGTATGAAGTTAAGCTTCATCTTTATAGGAAGGGGTTTATAGAGAATTAATTTGTGTAGACAAATCATGGAGAGATCGATGGTAGCCGTGAGATATTTCATAACATGGTTGTTGGTGAAAGTAGTAGGTCGGTGGAGAATACAAATCGTGATTCTAGAATCCATGATATGGTTGCGGATGCTTTTGGGATGCACTTCGGGGGTGAACCCAATGAAAATGTTGAACAAACTCCTAATGATTACGCAAAATATTTTTATGAATAGTTAGAGGAAGCTAGTCGTCCACTACGTGAAGGAAGTCCGCACTCTGAGCTGTCTGTTGCAGTTAGATTACTAAGTATCAAATCTGATTGGAATATTTCTCAAGCAGTAATGTACTCTTTTATTAACCTTATGAGTGAACTAGTTGACCCTAATATCAACTTACCTGGTGATTTCTATAAGCAAAGAGATTGGTTTCTAAGTTAGTACTTTCGTCAATGAGAATTGATTATTGTGAAGATGGTTGCATGTTACATTATACAGATGATGCAACTTTAGATAGTTGTAAATTTTGCGAAAAGCCTCGTTTCAAGAGGCGTTCCAGTAGGAATATGATCGCTATCAAGGCGATGCATTATTTACCTCTTATACCTAGGTTAAAGAGGTTATATGCGTCGATGAGTTCTGCTCCTCATATGAGATGGCACTTTGAAAATAGAAGACCACTTGGTGTTATGTGTCATCCTTCAGATGGAGAAGCTTGGAAGCACTTTGATAGGACATATCCAGATTTTGCTAGTGAACCAAGGAACATTCAGTTAGGTCTGTATGCGGATGGCTTCACGCCTTCTTCTGTATCTGTGACACCATATTCATGTTGGCTTGTCTTTCTTAGACCTTATAATCTACCACCCGAGTTGTGCATGACTAGTCCATATATATTCTTAAATTGTATTATCCTCGGTCCACGTAATCTGAAAAGTTTGATTGATTATATTTGCAACCTTTGATTGATGAGCTAAAACAATTGTGGTATGATGGTGTTGAAACATATGACATATCAACCAAGCAGAATTTCAATTTGCGTGCTAATTTAATGTGGACTATTAAAGATTTTCCTGCGTATGGAATGTTGTCTGGGTGGATGACTGCTGGGAATCTAGCTTGTCCTTACTGCATGGAAAATAGTAAAGCGTTCACTTTGAAACATGGCCGAAAGCAATCATGGTTTGATTGTCATCGTCAATTCTTGCCTCCTGATCATGAGTTTAGAAGGATGAAAAATGCATTCAAAAAGAATAAAATGGAATATGATTCTCCACCTCCGATACTTTCAGGTGAGGAAATTTGGGAGAGGGTCCAGAACTTCAGTAAAGTTACTGAAGCTCCACCTTATAGATTCCCTGGATACGGTGTTGCTCATAATTGGATGAAACATAGTATATTTTGGGAGTTGCCTTATTGGAAGGATAATCTTCTCTGTCACAACCTTGATGTCATGCATATTGAGAAGAATTATTTTGACAATTTGTTCAACACAGTGATGGATGTTAAAGGTAAGACAAAGGATAACCCGAAGGCTAGAATGGACTTACAAGAATATTG
>ML407546.1:53924-93872 GCA_005239525.1 Nicotiana knightiana | reverse complement strand
ATTAACGATTTTCCTGCGTATGGAATGTTGTCTGGGTGGATGACTGCTGGGAAGCTAGCTTGTCCTTACTGCATGGAAAATAGTAAAGCGTTCACTTTGAAACATGGCCGAAAGCAATCATGGTTTGATTGTCATCGTCAATTCTTGACTCCTGATCATGAGTTTAGAAGGATGAAAAATGCATTCAAAAAGAATAAAATGGAATATGATTCTCCACCTCCGATACTTTCAGGTGAGGAAATTTGGGAGAGGGTCCAGAACTTCAGTAAAGTTACTGAAGCTCCACCTTATAGATTCCCTGGATACGGTGTTGCTCATAATTGGATGAAACATAGTATATTTTGGGAGTTGCCTTATTGGAAGGATAATCTTCTCTGTCACAACCTTGATGTCATGCATATTGAGAAGAATTATTTTGACAATTTATTCAAGACAGTGATGGATGTTAAAGGTAAGACAAAGGATAACCCGAAGGCTAGAATGAACTTACAAGAATATTGCAGGCGGCCTGAATTATACTTGCAAACAACAAACAATGGTAAGATATTCAAGTCCAAATCAAGTTACACATTCACTTTGGAGGAAAGATGGCAAATTTGTGATTGGGTTACAAAATTGAAGATGCCTGAGGGTTACGCGTCGAATCTTGGAAAAAAGTTGATATGGAGGTAGGGAAGTTGAGCCCTTTGAAAAGTCATGACTGTCATGTTTTCATGGAGAACTTAGTGCCTATTGCATTTGTGGTTTGCCTGAAAGAATCTGGAAACCCATCACAGAGATTAGTTTGTTTTTTAAAGACTTGTGTTCTACCACATTAAGGGAAGAAAACCTACTCCGGATGGATAAAAACATTCGTGTAACTTCTAGTAAGATGGAAAAGATATTTTCATGTGTTTTTTTTATGTGATGGAACACCTTCCAATCCATCTTGTACACGAGGCACGACTTGGAGGGAATGTTCAATGCAGATGGGTGTATCCCTTTGAGAGGTAATATTATAAGTTTGATATAATTTTCTATTTTATTGGATGTTCTTGGCTAACACGACATTATGTAGGACAATTGACAAATGCAAACAATTTGTTAAGCAGAAGAATAGGATTGAAGGATCTATATGCGAAGCTTATCTTGCAAAGGAAACTGCTCATTTTTGTTCGTATTATTTTGAGAGTAATGTGCCATCTGCTAGGAATAGGTCCAATAGGCACACGGTCGAATGTGTGAATGATCCATTATATCCACCTATGTCCATATTCAATCAACCAGGCCTATGTTCTAAGGATGTTAGATTAAGAAGTTTGAGTGATATGGTGTACAAGTCAGCCATACTTCATGTGTTGCTAAATTGTCCCGAAGTTGTGCCATTTCTCAAGTAAATATTGATTTATTAGTTATCAAAATATAAGATTTACTGTGATTATATCTTGATGCAACTAATAAAAATATTTGATGTGTCACAGTCACTTCGTGGGTCAATTTGGCCATGATGTTGTATATACGAGATCTGATACGTGGTTCAAACAATTTGTAAGTTTATCCTGATAATGTTCTAACACTATGTAGGTAAACAATGTTTGTAAGTTATGCTAACTTATGAATTTTTTTAACAATATATAGGTAAATGATCCAAATAATGGTGTAAATCAATTTTTGAAAGATATATCTTGGGGACCTAGGCTTCAGGTCACAACAATGTCTAAGTACATAGTGAATGGTTATAAGTTTCATACAGAGGATTGCACTAAAAATAAAAATAGCAACAACAGTAGAGTGTGGGTTCAAGGTGGTGATGGCAACCAAGTTGGAGATATTGATTATTATGGTGTGCTCAAAGAAATAATAGAACTAGAATATACAGGTCGGCCATATAAGAAATTGATACTCTTTAGATGCAAATGGTTTGACCCAAATCCAACAAGAGGTACAAGAGTACACAACCAATATAACATAATTGATGTTAATCATACGAGAGAGTATGATCGCTATGATTCTTTCATAATTACATAATGTTAGGCAAGTGTATTGTGCTCCTTATCCATTACAATGGAATAAGTCCGATTGGTGGGTTGCAATAAAAACTAAGTCTTTAGGTAGGGTAGAAGTCAAGAATGTGTTAGGTGTTGCATATCAAAACGATATCTCCAGTGTTCACCAAACAGTGGACGATCAGTTAGGAAACGATTTGGAACATCATGAACACATATTGGAAGAAGTCGATATAAATGAAGTAACAATTATAGAAAATGAGGACAAAGAATCAACTGATGAAGCTCAAACAAGCGAGGAACAAGAATTCTCGGACGAGGAACAATACGTCGATGAGCTTTAAAAAGTTAGTTTTTTAAATAACTCTCATTTTATAGCTAGTTTCTTATATGTTTCATTCTAAATATGTATTATATTATGCAGAGGACATGCAAGGGTCAATGTAACAATGACCCTACTGGTTCTCGGGATCGAGAAAAGGCTAGGAAGAGAAAGATGAGGGTAGAAAATAATACTCCATCATTTCCACCCTCTTCAGAGATGCCTATGCATATGACTATGTCTTATCCTCCAGCCCACGGCTATACTGAGCTGCCACAGCATCACGATCCCTACACCTTCATGCAGACACCAGGTCTTTCATCATAGGGCCATATGACTATACGTCCGGCATACAGTCCAGCTGCCTCACGACCACGTGGATCGCAGGCATCTGCATCGCATGGATCGCATCCATCCATGTCACATCCACATGGATCACATTCATCCATGTCACAGCCACTCGGGTCACATGCATAAGTATCACAGCCACTTGGGGTCCATCCAGCTATGTCGCAGTCACAGGATCGCAACCATCTTCATCAGCGACTCCATTTATTTCAGGCCTTCTCCTGCGAGGTAGTAGCTCTGACCCCCCTACACCTTCCACACAATCCTATGATATACATGCTTCAGACGGTGATGATGATCATGACGAGGAGGTGCATTATGATCAATATGGCAGGATCATCATAGTCCCTGAGGGTGATGGGTAAGAGTTATTTGTTATTTTTGCGTTTATTGTTTTGTAAAGTTTTTACTAAGATATTTAATGTAGTTTTTGTTAAATTGCAGGTTCATCCCGAGTAATAAGATTACAATGATAATCACCAAAGCCATCAGAAAGCTTTATGATGGCCCTTATGCGACTTGGATTGATTTCCCATTCTCGCTGAAGGAGCAAATTTCCAATCAATTTAAGGTATAAATATTCTTTTAAGCAGTTTAATTATTTATATTTATGATATTTCCATATAATATTTAATTTTTAAAATACAGAGCAAGTGTGTATGGGAACACCGCTATAGCGCGGAAGTGGCTGCAAATTTTCATCACAAAGCTCGCAAGCGGTTCTCGCATACTTTCTCCGGAGCTAGAAAGAAGAACAAGAAGCCTGACTGGTTACTTCTAAATTTATGGGATGATTTGCAAAGGCAATGGCTTACCGAAAAGTTCTTAGAGAAGAGCAAAAAAGGAAAGAGAGCTCGCACATCTGAGAAGGGAGACTCCTTGCACACTGGAGGTGCGATCAACCTAGGGATAATAAAAAGAAGATTGGTACGTAATTGCTTAATTTATTTTAATTTTCAAAGTATATCTATTTTGTTTATTAACTATATTAATTTGTTTTCAGGAAAAGAAGTTGGGGCATCCAATGAACCAAGATGATCTATTCAAGGAGACACATATTGTAAATAAGAAGAAAGAGACGGATCACGAAAGGTGGGTCGAGGATCGGGCCTCGACTATATATGTAAGTTTTCACTTCTCATTAAGTATTTTAATTTACTTTTATATAAATTTTGAAATACTAATTCAATGTAAATTTTCGTATAGGGTCGCTTCCAAACTAACGTGGAGGAATTCATCCGCACTCAACCACCTAATGAGTCGGGCGAGCCAACCCAACCTTCAGACGAGGATGCTGAAAGAATATGGATAGAGTCTTCTGGCGGTCCAAAATGGGGGAAGGTATACGGGATTCCTATTAAAAAAATTCCATAGCTATAAGTGTGGAATGCAATGAATAGGGATTTCCTTGCAAGGCGAGCAACTTGATGGGGAGAGCCTCTCTGCTATGCGAGAGACTGTGACAAGGCTCACATCCGAGCTAGAAGCGGCCAAGGAAAGAGAAAAGGTTAGATATGCTCGATATCTTGACATGCAAGCTCATATCAGAACTCTCCTATCTACTGGAGATTTTCTGATTCCCCGGTCTCGTGAGTCATCGCCAGAGGCTCGACCTGCACGTAAGCGTTCCGTGATCATTCCTCTCGTCCTCCCCGTGGTCGTTCTTCCCGTCCTCAACAAGACCCTCTCTATACCGTCTTATATATGAAAGTTCATCAGATGGTGATGATGATGTTGTACAAAACACTCCTTGACTTTTATATACTTTGAACTAGACAAATAGAATCGGTTTTGAACTAGTTGTAATAAGCTTTAACTTGGTTTTGTCAGTTTAATTTGTTAGTTCTATTGAACTTTAATTTGTTAGTTCTATTGAACTTTAATTTGTTAGTTTTAATGTGTTTATTGAATTGTGTTGTTGTTGTTGTTGTTGTGGTGGTGGTGTTTTAGGGATTTTGGTATTGAATTGTCTTGTTATTTAGAGATTTTGGTATGCTGGCATGTGGTGTAGCTGCCAAAACAGGCATTTTATGCCAAAATTAAAACCCAGAAAACCGACCAAAGTTGGTCGGTATCTAAGTAAAAAAAATTATTTTCTGCAAATTAGCGACCAACCTTGGTCGCTTAAGCCTAAAAAAAAAAAAATTGAATATTAGCGACCAAAGTTGGTCGGTTAATGAACCCAGATTTTAACATTACCGACCAACTTTGGTCGGTATGGTTAAATTTAAATTTTATAAAATAATATATATTTTTACTTTACCGACCAACGTTGGTCGGTAATTTTTAAATTTTAATAATTAATAAAATAACGTAATTTTAATACACCGACCAACTTTGGTCGGTAAAACTAAATTATTAAAATATGTTACCGACCAAGGTTGGTCGGTATGTTTTTTATATTGTACAGTTGGTCCTTTTACCTTAGCGACGACATTGGTCGCTAAGGTAAAAGGACCACCAAAATAGCGACCAAGCGTGTTTGAACGCGTTTTGGTCAATAATTTGTCAAAAGCGACCAACATTGATCGGTTATTGTGGTCGCTTTTTAGCAAATTTCTAGTAGTGATAAGTTATATACACTAGTAATATAAATAATATTGTCAGAATGATTTGACTGATTTTAATAGCTTATTATTACATTCTCTAAGTCATATTTACTTGATATTGTAAATCAGCTTAACATGATTTTGTAAAAATTTGTATATTGCTAATACATAAAATTTAAATTCTTTCGAGGTAGTATGCAATGCCTTGACTTGTGCGTTGATATATAATTCTCCTTTATCATTCTTAACGTTTCCAATTTTTTGGGATGTTGTAACTGTTGGAAGGTTGATTGGGTATCTCTTTCTTCATTTACCTGAATATCTCGATCTTATTATGACTTTGGCTTATTCTTCCTGCATGAGTTTAGAAGGGAACGGTGGTACAATCAACTGACCAAGAGGCTTTGTCACTTTGAGGAAAATATGTATACAACGTACATCCTGAAATTTCTGAAAAACGAGTGAATCTGGAGTTTGATAATTAATCCAACACTATGATAACGAATTTTCATAGTCTTATTTGCTTCTGTGAAACGGGTCAAGCACTTTTCCTATTCAACCGTCTTTCCTCAACTTGAGATGTTAAGGTTCATCTTATTAGAGCCATGGTTTACTCAACTGTGGTTTTTTTAATTAAAACTGGATTTAGGTACCAATATTAGACATTTTTCTTTTATTATTTGAAAAAAAGACAATAGCCGCTCTCAAAACGATAACCGATATATATATATATACACTTTTACGACTACGGAATTAAATAGTTTGTATCCCAGGCTAAAAGTGATTTGAAGAAGCCCGTCGAATCTAGCAGACATCTTAACAAGTCATGTGACGGATAAGTTTGTTTAATGTTCTATCATAGATGATTGATTATATTCCTCTGCCAACCCTAATCCAATATAAATTCTGCACCCCCGCCCCCCTCCCCCCCTCCCCCCATAAAAGACTAATTCGATCTATGGGGACTTTGCATACATTTTTTTTTTCAAAGAGTTTGATCTCTAAATCTCAATGGATCTCCGTCTTCCTTTACTTCTTCTTGGCATACATGCTGGTAGGGTCTGGTGAGTGAAAAGGGGGCAGGGCCAGAAATTTCATCAAGATCCCGAATTTATATAAAAAAAACCCAGTAGTCATATCGATATACGTACAACATATAGCCGCAGGTGCATGAACAAAGATTTCAACCACTACACCCTTACGTAATCTGTTGGGAATTAAAAAGGTATCCTTCCAACAGCTTACGTTTTTGACAGCTATTATAGAGGAGGAAGGTCGAATGTCACTCCTTACAAGTGAGATAAGTTCAGAATTTTAATGGGCATTTAATTGAAGTAAGAATATATATCACCTGGCGGTGACAAATGAACCGGTCGGTTGGATATGGACGGATCGAATATGGGTAACGCAGAAACGGGTATATACTGTCCGAACTATATTTAATACAGATAAAAAATGGGATAACCGATCCATATTATCCATGGATTCTTAAATATGATCACTTTTGGGAGAATTCCTAGTCTCTCCAACTTGAGTAACCCTCAATTTGAGTCTTTGCAAATGTAAAAGTTAAACTCACTGGCCATCCATCGGTTAAGCGGATAATTGTATAGGGTAAAATAAGTTCATATTAAATACTCGCATGATAAAGCGACACGTGGAGCCAAAGACAAAAGGCAATTAGGTCCGAAGGCAATGATTTTGTTTGTTCTCAAAAGGAATGGTGTTCATAAAGGCGAAATAAATGCATGTCATCCGGTAGCATTTAATGAAGAATATTCTATAACATTAAGTATATAGACCGTTACAAAGAATATGACATCTACTGTCTACCGTTACACATTCTTCAATGACCCTCATAATTGTCATTTAAGAGGGGCTTGATCCTAGGACCTTGTTCCCTAGGTGTGACTATAAATAGTGAGCTCAACAGCCATATAATGGACACAAATTTTCTGACAAGCTGATACTATACAGTGTTCAAAAGCTCAAAAATATTTCATCTTCGCTCTTATTAATATTGTTACTATTACTACCTGCGGAAGCTCTGCTCCTCGAATCAAGATTTATAATATTTTATCTCGATTTCAATGCTAAGTGTTACATTCTTGTTAATCTATTTATCATTTCGGATCAAATTAATTCACTTGTCTATAAACCACGTACAAATTCAACTGTACTGTTTTATTGGTAAACAGTTTGACGCCCATAGTGGGACTTAGACAGTTGTGTAATTGAGTTGATTCTTGCATCTATTACTAATCTGTTTGATTCTTTGTTCTTAGAAAAAAATCATTGAAAATGACAGAAAACGATGACAACATCGCACACAATATTGAGGCCAGGGGAAATCAGCCTTAGCATAAAGATTCGATTAGTGATACTAGCAATCGGGGGGATGAGGCCACGCCGGTTTATGGGGGGCAATATTCACAACATGGTCGAGAGGCAACTCCTGATGAGGCTAAAGACGAACACATCGCTGAAACAGTGACGATCCTGATGAAGCAGCAAAAGTCCATTATGGGCTACCTCTCACAACAGGATCAGGTCATGACAAAATTGAGGCAAGCGTTATCGGGTGCTTCCAACAACGTGAATGAACGAGGTCCAATTCTTCCCGGTGCTCCCACAAATCAAAAAACGCAGAGGGTCGATAATAATACCCTGAGGGGCGAAGTTGGTTTTGATAGGGCTGGGGGGAACGGTAGCGGATCCGGTAGCAACAATGAGAATGATCCCTTTAAAACCAAACTCATGCGGTTTATGAGGGAAATAAATGCCCGAATTGATCAAATTTCGGGCGCACCACTAGTATTGAAAGGACCGGACTCAAAGAAGTACACCCAATGCCGTTTAAACCAAGCGCAGTACCACAATTAATCCCGAAGCGGTTCAAAATGCTAGACATGCCGAAATATGATGGGACTTCGAATCTTCAGGAACACATCACCACCTATACAACGGCGGTGAAGGAAAACGATTTAGCTCCGCACGAGATTGAGTCGGTATTACTGAATAAATTCGGGGAGACCCTCACGAAGGGATCCCTGACATGGTATCCACTCTTCCCCGGGCACTCAATAGATTCCTTCGAGATGCTCACAGATTCTTTTATCAAGGTCCATACCGGGCCAGAAAGGTGCAGGCCTGAAAGGCCGACATATTTAGGATTGGACAAGAAGAATTCGAATTACTGTGGGAATTCGTGACCAGATTCCAGAAGGAAAGGATGCTGCTACAGGCCATACCGGACGAATGGGCAGCTGAAGCATTCACTAAAAGATTGAATCCGAGAACTTCTGACGCTTCCCCAAAATTGAAAGAAAGTTTGCTCGAGTTCCAGGAAACAACATGGGTAGATGTTCACAATCGGTACGAGTCAAAGATAAGAATTGAGGATGATCAGCTCGGTTTTCCGGCATCAACCAAGGGTTGAGACAGGGAAAGGAATAAGGATATATCAAAAGATGATTTTGACACAGATCGACGGTCTTCAATGGGTTGGTTTTTGCCCTATGAACGGGTGAAGGACACTGCAGGGGTTGCCGATCGACGAATAAATTCACTGAGGAAAGGAGAGTTGATCACACCCGGAATAATAGATCACTGTAGGACAAGGAGTTATCAGGTTACCGAGATTCCTCGTACCTCAGGCTTTTCGAATATAACTTCAACGTCAGTGTCGTGGAGCTGGTGTCGGCTATGAGGAACATTAAGGAAACACGGTTCCCAAAACCAATAATATTTGATCCCAATCAAAGGGATCCTAATTTGTGGTGAAAATACCATGGCACCAACGGTCACCAGACAGGGGACTGCCGGCATCTACACGAGGAGGTGGAGACATTGCTGAAAAACGATCATCTTAGAGAGTTCTTGAGTGATTGGGCTATAAAAAATTATGGCCGCCATCGTGATAATGCGGAACCTTCAAAAGTGGGAGAATATCCTCCAAGTTTGACGATCAACATGATCTGCTGGGGAAACGAGATTAATGGTGTGACATTTTCGGTAGCAAAAAATATGAAGGTGTCAATGACCAACAGTAAGAGACTCCGAGAAGTCGTTGAGGACGACATTACTTTCACGGAGGAAGACGCAGATGGACTATTTCTGCCGCAAAATGATGCCTTGGTAATTTCTCTAATTGTCTTGATTTTAAACTTAAACGTGTTGTGGTGGACCCAGGAAGTTCGGCCAATATTATCCAGTAGAGAGTGTTAGACAAGCAAAGCTGACCGAAAGTATCATTCCGGCCACAAAACTCCCCGCCGGGTTCAATTTGGAAAGCATAACAACCCGAGGAGAGATCTTGCTGCCCACGAATACCGAGGGGGTGATGAAGATGACCCTTTTCGAGTTAGTAGATGACGATATTAGTTACAATATTATCCTGGGGAGGCCGTGGTTGTATGAGATGAAGGTCGTGCTGTCAACATATCTTCAATTACTGAATTTCCCAACTCTCGAGGGAATTAAACAAATAAGAGAAGACCAACTGGCAGCAAGGTAGATGAACACAATCTTCATTTCCAGTAGCAAAAGGGAGGAGCATGTTGCATAGAAATTACAGCAACCGGTGCCTGCTCCCGAGCCAAGTGAAGCAGCCAGGGGAGGAATCACCGGAATCCTATCAAGTACCAAGATACTTCTAGGTACCAGAATAAACGGACGCAACAAAATCCACAACGGAGGAACTTGAACAAGTCACATTGTTCGAAAAGTTCTTGGAGAGAAAGGTCCACTCGGGGAAAGGACAAAACCCCGAGCTCAAGTCTAGATTTATCGAATATCTTAAATTTAACGTTGATTGTTTTGCATGGTCTCATGCGGATATGACATGTATTCCGCCAGAAGTGGCCATGCACAAATGAGCCTGGATCCCAACATCCCTCCGGTAAGGCAGAAAAAACGTCCTATCGCCGAGGAAAAATACAAACTCGTCAAAGAAGAAGTAAATCTTCTTACAATTGGTTCAACACGAGGTAAAGTATCCTGAATGGCTAGCTAACGTAGTAGTAGTTCTAAAAAAAGAATAATAAATTTTGCATGTGCGTGGACTATAAGGATTTAATTAAGGCATACCCAAAAGACTCGTTCACATTGCAAAACATTGATAAAATGATTGAAGCGACGGCCGGGCACAAGTTAATGAGTTTCCTCGGTGCTTACTCCGGGTACAACCAAATCAAGATAAACCCGGAGGATTGGGATCATAACAAATTTTGGCACATATTGTTGTAATGTGATGCCTTTCAGGCTAATGAACGCCGGAGCCACTTATCAGCGGCTCGTAAACAAAATGTTTGAGAAACAAATAGGGAAAACCATGTAAGTGTACATAGATGATATGTTGTTTATGTCTTAGAACACATGTGATCATCTTAAACACTTGCAAGAAACTTTTGACATCCTAAGAAGGTAAAACATGAAGCTTAACCCCGAGAAGTGTGCATTCAGAGTGAGCTCTAGTAAGTTCCTGGGGTTCCTGGTGTCGCAAAGGGGGATCGAAGTCAACCCCGATAAAATTAAAGCCATCGAAGACATCCTGAACCAGTTATCGAGCGTGAAAGAGGTTCAAAGGTTAACAGGAAGACTGGCAGCTTTAAGTAGATTCATTTAACGATATTCGGAGAAATGCCATCATTTCTTTTCTCTCCTAAAAAGAAGAACAACTTTGAATGGACTCCGGAATGCCAACAAGATTTGAAGGATTTGAAAAGACATTTGTCGAGTCCTCCGTTATTGTCAAAACCGGAGGAAGGCGAGCAACTGCTGATCTACTTAGAAATCTCAGAGGTAGCGGTAATTTTCATTTTAGTCTGTGAGGACGAAGGTACGCAATATCCTATCTATTATGTTAGTAAAATCTTAACGGGAACAGAAACTCGCTACCTACATCTGGAAAAATTAGCCTTATATCTCGTAGTCGTCGTTTGAAAGCTTAGGCCTTATTTCCAATGTCATCTGATAGCAGTGGTAACCACCTTTCCCTTGCGAAGTATCCTTCATAAACCTGAAGTTTTAGGTAGGATGGCCAAATGGGCCGTCGAAATGAGTGAATTTGACATAGAATATAAACCTAGCATTGCGATTAAGTCACAAGTTTTGGCCGACTTTAGTCTGGGACTGTTACCTTTGGCTACCAAAAAGCAGTAATGGTGTCATAATCGACATCAGGAGTCTGGAATATATTCACGGAGAGAGCTTCCAATGTGAAAAGGTCGGGGCTCGGTGTAACTCTAATCACACCCTCGGGAGAAATCCTAAGGCAGGCCATAGGAACTGTTACTCTGACTAACAATGGAGCAGAGTGTGAAACTTTGATTGCAAGACTCGAACTGGCCCGAGGACTGAACTCCGAGGTCATAGAAATCAAGTGCGACTCCCAATTGGTATTAAATAATGTCTACGGAATCTTCGAAGCCAAATAATAACTCATGCAACAATATGTAATGAAAGTCCAGGCTCTACTCGCACGGTTGAGGGAATGGTCGATTACACACATCCCGAGAGAAGAAATACGGAGGCAGATGCACTAGCCAATTTGGGATCGTCCATAAAAATGAAAGGATCAGACTCCGGCACGTTCATTAGATTATACATTCATTATTAAACACAGACAACTATTATAAAGTAAATGCGGCCAATTTGGTCTGGGACTGGAGAAATGAAATAATAGATTATCTCGAGCACCGAAAATTGCCTAAAGATCCCAAGGCATCTCGGGCACTGTGCACTAAAGCAGCTCGATACAACTTCAAGGGAGGTCAATTGTATAGAGGATCTTTCCAAGGCTTGTTGGGCCGATGTTTGGGAGCTTCCGAAGCTAACTATGTTATGCGAGAAGTCCATGAAGGGATCTACGAAAATTACTCAGGCGCGGATTCCTTAGTGTTAAAATTAATTAGGGCGGTATACTAATGGCCCCGGATGGAATAAGACATCAAGCCTTATGTTCAAAAATGTGATAAATGTCAACGCTACACACCACTGGTACATCAACTGGATGAGCCACCACACTCAGTTTTGTCTTCATGGCCGTTCATGAAGTGGGGGATGGATATAGTCGGTCTGTTGCCACCGGCCCCTGGTAAGGTAAGATTTCTTTTGATTTTAACTGACTATTTTTCTAAATAGGTTGAAGCATCTCTTTATTAGAAGATCGTCGAACGCAAAGTGGTACATTTCTTGTGGGAGAATATAATTTGCATATTCAGGATACCAAAAGAGATAGCCTACGATAACGGGCCGCAATTTACAGGCGCAAAGATCAAAAAATTCCTTGAAGACTTGAAAATCAAAAGGATCACATCGTCACCTTATCACCCGAGTGCAAACGATCAAGAAGAATCAAACAAACAAGGTGATTATCCAAAATCTCAAAAAGAGATTGGAAGCAGTTAAAGGCAAGTGGCTTGAAGAACTACCAGGAGTATTGTGAGCGTATCGAACGACTGCCAAGTCAAGTTCGGGGCAGACTCCTTTCTCTTTTGTATATGAAGTTGAAGCCTTGATCACGATGGAAGTCGGAGAACCTACTCTGAGGTATTTTCGGGCGAACGAAGAAGCAAACAATGAAGCAATGTTGGTCAAATTAGAGCTGCTCGACAAACACAGGGATTTGGCACATATAAGGATGACAGCCCAAAAGCAGATAATGGAAAGATATAACAATCGAAGAGCTAACCTCCGTTATTTCAAAGTAGGAGACTTGGTTTTGAAGAAAGCAACTCAAATCACTATGGAGATCAATGTATGAAAGCTGGGTCCAACATGGGAAGACCTTTATGGGTTTCAGCTGTCACCAGGAAAGGGTCATACGAATTGGGAAATCAAGACAGAGTAAAGTTTCTGAGCAACTGGAATGTGGCACACCTCAAAAGATACTATTGCTGATGAGCCTCACCTATACTAAAAGTATGTGTTGCACTCTTTTTCCCTTCGCACGGTTTTTGTCTCAATTGGGTTTTTCTGGCAAGGTTTTTAACGAGGCAGCAATGGAAAGAATACTAAGAATGAAGTTTTGTCAGCAGAAATAAGACCTTAAAATGACAAGGCAAGCAGACAATGAATCACTATGGAATGATTAGATAATTTTTTGCTTGGTAGCAAAGTTCCTACCAGGAAGTAGAATTTGCTATCGAGCCAAGGGTTACCTGGCCATTCATAAGTTCAAGCCACTGGGAGTTTGTTAGATAGTATTTGGCTCATAAATAAAGTTCCTAAGGGGAGGTGAAGCTTGCTATCGAACTAAAGATTATCTAACCATCCGCTAGTGGAATCTTCGAAGGAGAAAGATTTTCAGTGTTCAAATTCGCGTTCTTCGCATTCGAACACTAAGAGGAATGATATGAGAATACGAAAATAATTTCCACATCGACTGGGATTATAAAACCCAAGAACAAAGTTTTATCATCGGTATCGAGGACTGCACGGCTAGCCCCATAGAAATAAGTTGTACAAGTTAGCTATACCTAATGGAAACTTCATTTCAGCACAACGAATGCTAAGAACTTTTGAAAATGGAAGGAATAAAGTAAAGTCCTTTTATTTTTGCCTTGTTTCTTGTCCTATCGATGAATTAATTTTATCATTTGAAAGTTAAACAAGTACTTCAAATGCTAGTGCCATAATGAACGGGAGACGTCCTCTTCAACAACACCATAAACATAAGAGGGTCCCCTCTTATGAAACTCTCACGGTAAAGGGTTCATTCTGGAAGAACTTATGCCCGGAATCCAAATGCTATCGGCGAAAAATACACCTGAAGCCTTGCATAATTCGACACAAAAGAAAAACTTGTGCAATAATTAAACGAAAAAATACTGTTATAGACACCAAACGTGACAAGCACCACAAATACAAAAATATGGAAAAGAAAAGCTAAGTGAAAGGAAAGCAAAAATCTAAGCTACTGCATCCCCTAAATCCGGAGGAAGAGAAGAATCTACACCTCCGGAGATGTAGACAGATCCGCCGTTGGCTCAATATCTTGGCCTTCACCATCTTGGACTTTGGCATCACCACCTTCTGGTTCTTCTTCAGTTTCCAAGAACTCGCAACGGGAACCAAAAGAGTCGGTAGCATCAAAGTCAATGATGCCCGCTTTGGCCTCTTCAAAGGTTTTTCTCCTCATGCTATACATAGAACACATTTTTTCAACAATGAGGGAAGTCGCTCGGTGCTAAAGCTCTTCTTTAGGACGATCAACCTCGGTCTAAAGGTTAGCCCACTCAGATTTAGCGGCCTGGAGGCTGACATCAAGGTCACGGGTTGTAGATTTAAAAACTTTATTATGCTCCATGACTCTCTTATGCCTCTCTTCCAACTGGACATACTTCTCTTTGGAAGCAGTAACTTCTTCAGTTTTAGGGTTCAAGGTTGCCTCCAAATTATTCAATCTTTCAGCAAAGGCAGCCTCTCGATCAGATGCAGCAAGAACGACATTATGGACTTCAACCCACTTGGTCCAAGCCTCTTCGAATTGTATCCTTAACAGGGTGGATTCTTCGCCAAGGGTCACTATCTCTTGCTCGTTTTGCTGCAACGGAGCCCCCAACTCAACGACCTCAATAGCTCGTGTTTCCAGTTCCGGGAGACGAGCATCAATTTGATCTTGCTCAGCCAACAATTGATCCCGCTCGAAGGTAAGTACCTCCTTATCAAGAATCAACCTCTGAAGATGCAAGGAAGTTAGCCTGCAAAACAGAAGTGCAAACTAAAAACCTATCCATAACAACGTTAGGAAAAATAATGGAGGAAAAAAAAGAGTGTACCGCCGCTGCGTTGTGCATGGAATTGTTCAACAAACACTCTTCTGAGAGAAATTGAATTTTATTCCTATCCTTTTATGAAGCTAGAGGCTTCCGATAATCAGCAAGTTCTGCCGGCCGAGACAACAGATGGCATCTTGTAGAAACCGAGATGGAGGCACTCTTCCTCTATGGATCTTTGAAGGGGGAAGAAAAATTATACCCCAAATTCCCATAAACTGGGAACTGGGGAAGAGTGACATCCTCCTCTTGGATGACTGCGGCAGGTGGAGATGATGTAGCAGTTGCTGGTGGTGAAGGCAAGGTTGAGAAGAAAGATATGAAGTTGATGGCATTGTAGGTTGAGAAGCAGCTGCGGCAAATGCAATGCTAGTTGTTGGTTGCTCATCAACCGAAGGCAGAAGAGAATCGATACCTAGACTCACGGTATCGAGCACGGCGAATGGGACTCGGAATCGATAGTTAGCATCTTCTACCATATCATATTCCCTCAAGAGCTTCGAGGCGTCATCTTCGATTGGCGTAACTAACTCAACAGATTGAGCATTCTGTTGAGTTGATGAAGGTCGTCGCTTTCTATGTAGAGAAGCCGCCTCATCACTGGCTCTTTCATCTTCATCGATCACCACAGTGTCTATTGTTAGCTTTGGCACGACGCTCATCACCACGACATTCATGGATGGCTCGGGCATGACACTTTTCGAGTTTTTCATTTTGCCCTCGGTCGTGGAGGAACGTCGCCTTTTTTGCTGCTTGTTCTCCGAATGGGGACTCCGGGAAGAAGCACTTGCACCGCAAGCAGACCCGACGATTCCTGTTCGGGTAAAAGAGCCTTGCAGAAGACCTGAATCCAATAGGGAAGAAAAGTTAACCAATTTTCCTATTCGAGAAATAAAAATAATATAAGTGCAACCTACCATGATTTTTGGTCTTCCACCCATATTTAAGGGCCAGTTCTTTCCACTTGCGGGTCTTAGGTGTAGTGACATCCAGAATCTTCTGGACCCACTGGTCCAAGCCTTCAACCCTAGGTGGTGTCCATCGAGTTGCTGAAATAGTGAAATAAGAAGAATCAGCAATAGCATGGGACAATCTTAAACTATAAGAAAAGACAAACAAATGAACTTACGAGTACGACTCCATAATTCAGGAAAGGATGGAGTAGTGGCACGAATAATATCCCTTGTGGATTGAAACAAACCGCTTCATCCAACCATGGTCGTGTTCATCATCCATGCTGGTCAGCAAAGAATGATGGCCACGTTTGCTGAAATCTATCATTCCCGCACAAAAGATCTTGGGGGAATAAAGGTTCATCAGTCGAGCCAGGGATAACTCTTCTCCTGTCTCCTGGCATAGACGTCGAAGACAAGCAACAATCCACCATAAAGAAGGGATCACCTGTGCCATGATGTCACAACCCAAAACCACATGACCGACACCCGCATAGTACCCGACCCGAGCGAACCAAACCATGTGATGCACCCAAATCATATGCATGAAAACCAATTTAACTGCGGAAGCTCCTTGAAAATCATATACATTTTCAAGTTAAATGATAATATATTTTCCAATTCAAAATCACATATGACGCATTTCATGATAATAACAATGAGACTAAGAAAAATAAATATACTTTCATGTATGTCGCATACAACCCTGTTACTACAATCTTTCATAACTATTTATGGAGTCTCTATACCAAATAATAGAATTAAACACTTGAGTTAATACTCGACTAGAGTAAATTAAGAAAACAACATGATAGCTACCACGAAATAGGAGTGGTTCCTTACCATATACCTCAGGAAGAGAGTAATCCTAGCCCTGACCGCATGCCACATATCATGCCTCATCCTGAAACATGTAAAGTAAGCGGGACGCTGGAGGGGGCCCTCCTAAGGGATGTGTACACCACAGTGGTACTCAATAAGTATCATAGACTCTCTCAAACTTAAGTTCTTGGGACAAACATTATAAAAATAATGCATCCGTATTTGATATAAAACGCTAAGAAATTTTATCAATTCATGATCCTTGTCATTTGAAATGAAAACCAAGTGGAAATATAACCCATAATATACACTTTTAAAACATTTATATCAACCCAAGATTTTGGATAAAATCATAGAAAATCATTCAATTTGCTTTAAGTCATTGAAATCACTTTCGCCTCCTTAGGCCTAAACATAAGAAAATCATCATTACCTTTCACTGGGAGTACTATACCATCACCGACATAAGAAGGTCAACTAGGTTATGTACCTAGCGGCAAGTATCATATACTCTACTTGCTCATGTCGTCTCATCGTAGTGTCGTACGAATCGACTCAGCCATGCTAATAATAGCACAGATAGTACCATCTCGAGGGAGAGCACTCTGCCATAGTCTATACCACAAAGTGGCCATCTACGCCTACACCGGCACGTGTAGTTTCATGATGATGGACACGATATATCTGAAGTCAATCTCAGTGAACACAAGTAACTCCCAAAACATTTGATAGTTCAAAAATAGATTCATAGCATAGTAGCCTCAAAGGATCTATTTTTATCAAATCATAGCATTAAATAAAAAAATCTAAACCATTTGATCAAAAATTAAATAAATAACCTTTTACATGTTAAAGCATTTAGCAATTTAACATCAATCTTTAAAAGACACCACAAGTGCTATTCTGCTCATCAATTTCCAAAAGGAATACTTTCCATAAAAACTTATCTTTAGCACTCAAATATGTATACTCTTGTCAATACAAAAGTTTTGATAAAAACTTATCATGACACTATATATGAATCATAATATTTTTTTACATGGAGACATCTGTACTTGTTTGTCCCCACAAGCAAGAAAGCACATTTGCAAACAACTTAAGTATTAACTTGAAACATGCTTTTAGAGAAAGTCCCTCAAGAAGAGTAAGTTTTAATCAACTTACCTCGCTTTCGCTTTATTAACATTCATAAGCTTTCAATTTTCTTCCATTGTTCCAACGTTGATTAAAATGCTCAAGCATCACCAACAAGTCGATATCTACAATTAGATATCCCAATTACATATATGACCTAAAATATTGATCAATATCCATTTATGGCTCATAAGTTGACTACCGGCCTCCAACAACTCAAATCGCCGAATAGGTTCACTAACTAGCATATTCAACTCCACTCTTATCAATTAATACCCATTTGAAGTCATTAATGATACTATATTAATTCTCCAATACCGCCAAATTACTACTCATCGTCTTCATTAACCAACATTTTTAAAATATTCAATTTGGTGATTACTTAGTTGAACACTTTCAATTCAGCTAGAAAATGATTCCATAGGTTCATCGCATCCTTTAATTTCATTTCTAAGAACATTTCTTCATCTTCCCCATTTTCTAAAAAACACTATTCATGCCATGAACTAGGGTTTGTGAATTCAATTATCCAACCATAACACTTGAAAGAAATATTATAACTACTCTCACCGACTCATAAGAAATGAGTTTGAAGCATTAGGATTACCTTCTTGAATTTTTTCCTCAAAAATTTAATGTTTGAAAAATTTCGTGTTCTTGAGCAACTTGAAAGATTTCTAGGGATTTCAAAGATTGAATGATGTTAATACTAGTGTTAATAGGATGTTATTAACTTAAAATATCTATAAAAACTCACCTTGTATTCTTAAGTTGTCCCAAAGGTCGAATCCACCATAAAAGCACCAAATCCTAGCTCCAAAATACCCTCTCAACTGACCTTGTATATATATGCCTAAATTTCTGGGTTTCGGATGCGGACCCGGTCTTCACTCCTCTTCGAAGCCCAAACGCGGACCCGGACGCTATAGCAATACTTAACTGCTAGCCTTTGATCATAACTTCTTGTAAGAGTGTCCAATGAATAATGGTTTGAAGCGTTAGAAACTAGACTCGAAGATCTTTCATTTGATAGGTTTTCCATAACATAACTCTTTATATATATATATATATGCTCATCCAAATTTAGGTTTTGTGCATACTCATTTAGAACTTTAGTGTATCATATAATTTCCAACTTGACTTAGGGCTCTCCTTAGACCCCACATCACTTATAATATACCTCGTACAATTATTGTCATATCCAATTAATATCCATCATTAATAGTCCTCGTCTGCACACAAAATAATGTAATTAGCACACATCAACTTTCTTAATAGCTCTTAAGTACTTCAAAATAATTTCGGGGTGCTACACAAGAAAACTAGGTAACGAAGGCAAAACTCCAAGATAAAGAAGTCAAGCCCCCCGCTCAATGAGAACGGGCACAGAGTAAATGGATATGTATAAACATACGTAAAACCCTTCTTGTAGTATGTTACCTGCTCCGCCAGGTCGGAGCGATGATGTTTATATCTTGACAGCCACAATCTTCCTTCACAGCAGGGATGCTAGAAAGACGGATGGAAGAAGGATACATGCTAATAGCCCATGTTAAGGGGTTAGCAGAAGGGCACTTCTCTTTGAAGTCCTTATTTGTAATAAGCTTTCAGGGAATGATTGTGCTCACTGTGGGAGGAGCAGCATCATCAACACTTTCTTTGTTATTCGAAGCATTGGAATTTCTAGAAGAAGAGGCCATTGCTGTCAGAAAAGAATAAGGGTTTTTTCTCTAAAAAAGAATATTAGAGAAGTGGAAAACAAATATGAGTTGAGCAAAGAGAGTTTGGAAATTATGAAGTGTAAAAGTGATGGTAGGCTAGAAACCCGTGTTTAAGCCGTAGTATTGCACTCTAGTTATTGCATTTTATGTGTGTTTGATCTTAAATGATAGTAGATTATACTTATTACATGTTTTATGCCTTGTATGAAATGATTCCGATTTAGGTAATTTGGAGAGAAATCGAACAAGATGGAGCTTTGAAGTCTGAGTAGAACACCAAGAAATTAGGTCGGGATCACGTTTGGGGATCGAGGACCAAGTCTGGATATCAAAAAATGAACGTATGAATTCACTCTGAGGAAAATCCATTACCACTTCGCATGGGGCGCCGCGAGGTAGTGTAGATATGGCCTGGCAGTGCAAATTTGGCAGAGTAATCTCCAAGTTCGGCTAGGAAAGGGTAGTTTCTTTCGGGCTAGTTTTTACATGGTATAAATACACCAAAAATACGATTTTGAAGCACCTTTTGACCTACGAATGATTGGATAACCAACAAAGGCAAGAAAACCTAAGAATTCATCAAATATATACAACTTGTAATCGGTGCAATATGGGAGTTTGTATTAAAATCAGTAGCTTTAATGTTTTCTTTGTTCTTAAAATTATTTGAGATGTATTACTCCATTGTTATTGAGTAATTTCCATTAGGGTATAGACAAATATGGTGTTTTGATAACTTGATTAGGAATTCAATTTTTGATAATTGTTAGAGTTAATTGATGGAGTTTTAATTCGTATTATGGAGTTATTTCTTATTTTGCTTAATTGAAAGAGGAGCATTATATTGAATTGCTTTACATATTATGCTCTAGTTTAAATTCGTGATTCACAAAGGTAATCTAAAGAGCCTCTTGAATTGTTAATCGAACTAGAATATAGGGAAATAGTCGTGAGAAGTTACCCTTTAGATTATAACCATCATTTTATTGTTGCAATTGTTTACCGTGATTCAATTGGATTAATTACTGGAATTAATATTTAATTGAAAGAGGAACATTAAGTTCAAGTGTAATATGATTATCTGTTGAATTTGTGATAATCAACAGTATTATAGAGTGAATTAACTCAAAAATTGGATCCCGGGTAAATTATCTTGTACCTATCTAGTCAAAAACTTGTATATCTCATTGATATTTCTTCGTTGCTCATCTGCTGTCTTTTGTGATCAACTGTCACTTGCTTAATTTTTAGTAGTAATAGTAGTAATAGTCATCAAATCAAGTGTTAATTTTCCTGGATAATAAGCAACTGAAGATTATTAAAATTTTAATCCAATCTCCGTAGAGATGATAATTAAACTATACTATATTTGACTAGTGAGAAATAATTTTGTGTTGTGTTTTGCGCTCGTCAAAAAGGTGAAGATTGATGTGTATAAGTAAAGAAATAGACGACTAAAATTATGGCCATAATTACCTCGATAACCGGAAAAAGTGTTGTTGAATCATGGGATGACGCGTGTTTGGGGTATTAAATACGGAGATACGTACGTCTAATCAATCGTCAGAAACTTTTCAGAGGAGGTCAGTGAATTTCTCGCCAAGAAAGGTATCTTTACCAAATTTCTGGTGACACAAGGTTATGCCACCAGAAAGCAGAAGGACTATCTGTATAAGGTAAAATATGTTCATATTAAATGCTCGCATGATAAAACGACACGTGGAGCCAAATAAATGGTGTTCATAAAGGCAAAATAAATGTCTGGCACCCGGTAGCATTTAATGAAAAATATTCTATAACATTGAGTACATAGGTCGTTATAGAGAATATGACATTCACTGCCTACTTAGGGGTGTTCATGGTTTGGTTTGAGTTAGTTTTTCCCTAAAAGGAAACCAAACCAAGTAAGCGGATTTTTCAAATATTAGAATCAAATCAAACCAATTAAGTCGATCTTTTATCGATTCGATTTTTGTCGGTTTTTCAAATTTTTTGGTTATTTATCGATTTTTTCTTAAATATGAGACATACACTACCAAACGCATATTCTGGCGACTACATTTTCAATGTAACACTATTAAATCAACTACTTTTTGATAAATCTATCATTTATCAAGATATATTGATGATAATTGAATCAAATAGTGATGAATAATTTAAGAACTCAATTAAAAATTAATTGTTTTTAACATGAAATAAATTCTTGTACTTAGCAAAAGAAAACTACCAATCAAACTAGAATGTAAAGGCAAAGAATTAGATTATTATAATAGCAAAGCACTAGACCTAAATACAAATGATTAATATGTATCATAAAATTTTAGAAACTTTATACAAAAAATATACATATATATATATATATATCTAATAATAAATTTAAATAGCTACTTTTATAGTCGATTTGGTTCGATTTTTTTGGTTATTTTTTTATTAAAATCAAAACCAAACCAATTTTTATCGGTTTTTAAAATTCAAAACCAAAACCAAACCAAACCTAAAAAGTATCGGTTTTTTGGTCGATTTGGTTCAGTTTTCGATTTTGTTCGATTTTTCAAGTTCTTATGAACACCCCTTGTTGGCCCAAGTGAAGTTTTGTTTTGAAGATTGACAAAGGAAACTCAGACATGAACCATGTCCATCTCCTGTGTACATAGACACGAGCAGATTCGAGCATAAGGGATGCGCGTGAAGGAGATAAGCTTAACTTAATATACATGATATATCCTAACCGAAAAGGTTGCAAAATTGATAAGGAGAAGGAATCCTTACTCAAAGAGAACACTATCCAAGATAAGGGAGGAGTTAGAAGTTGAGAACAACTAGAACTCTTCCACCAAGGAAGAGTAGCATTAGAACTCTAGTTATTTCTTGATCTACCAACCCTATATATTACAGGATGTTCTCATTCTCCAGACATGCACAAAAGCAGAAGTTAAAAGTGAGTTGAGAGAAAAATAGCAAGGCATTTTGAAAACAATTCTTGTGCGGTTCAAGTGTGCGAACCTAAATCTACATGAACCAGATAGAAGAACCAGTTCCAAGTGTCTGTATTTTATTCTAGTTCTATTGTAGGTGTTTTTCATATTGTACCTTTCAACTTTATCTAGAGGCAATTGTAATAGGTTCCTGAGTATTCAAGTTAGAGTTAACTTGAAGTTGTCGCAACAGTTAGAGGTTGGTTGCCACAACGGGATTAGTGTTAATCCTTAGGTTTACAAAGTATTTTGTAAATGCTATTTTGGCTCAGTGATTTAGTGAAGTGTTGGGGAAAATTCTACTGAGCAGTAGGTCATGGTTTTTTTTTACCTTTTGAGCCGAGTGTTTTCCACGTAAAAATACTTGTGTTCTTTACTTTCCGCATTTACTATTTCAGCAATAGTTGATTAAGGAACACTTAGAAGAACCAAGTCCTTTTATAATCAGTGCACGCAAAAAATTGGACAACACACAAATCACCCCCCTCTTGTGTGGTATTGAAGTTAAGACATCAATTGGTATCAGAGTGGCTTATCGTTGAAGAGGCTAACACCTTAGGAGAAGATCAATATGAGTGCACACCTGGAAACTGGGAAGGGAAATCCACTTCTAGGCCACCACTCTTCAACGACCAGTACTACTCCTGGTGGAAAAACAGGATGAGAGATCATATCATAGGAGAAGACTATGAGCTATGGGACATTGTCACTGATGGTCCACTGGCTACCCTAAAGAAAAATATTGAAGGAGTAGATGTGCCAGAGACAAGAGCTGACTGCACTGCTGAGGACTTGAGGAAATGGGAGAAAAATTGCTAAAGCCAAGAAATGGCTTGTTTGTGGACTTGGTCCAGATGAGTACAATAGAATTCAAAGTTGTACCACTGCTAAGGAAATTTAGGATAGTTTGCAAGTGGCCCATGAAGGAACACCTCAAGTGAAGAGATCTAGAGGAACTCTACTGTATTCTCAATATGAGAACTTTACCATGAAGGAAGGTGAAACCATTCAAGAGATGTACACAAGGTTCACTACATTAACAAACGAACTTAAGTCTCTGGGAAGGATTATTCAAGAAGAAGATAGAGTTGAGAAGATTTTGATAAGGGTTCTGCATGTTACTTGGGAGAGCAAAATCACTGTCATTCAGGAATCAAAGAACATTGCCATTGTCACGACCCCAAATACGAAGCCGACTGTGATGGCGCCTATCATGATACTAGGCTAGCCAATCCACCGGGAAAACAACATAAGGACTTTCCCTTAAATTCGATACTATTCGATATTCCACAAAATTCTTCCGGTTAAGCAGTTTAAAGCAACAAAACGAATAAAATAGTTTATGCACTGCCCCAAAACCTGGAGTCAACCGTCATGAGCATCTACAAACAATACTACGTACTACTATTTCCTTACTACAACCAGTTCTAGGAATGATATCAAGTAACAGGATAAGAAGGGAAAGAGGGTATGCTGCGGACGCCAAACAGCTACCTCGAATCCCGAACAAAACTCCAAGAGAATGTGAAAACAGCTAACACTCAGATCCAGCACCTGAATCTGCACACAAGGTGTAAGGAGTAATGTGAGTACGCCAACTCAGCAGTAATGAAAGTAAATAATGTCTAAGGAAATGAAACACGTAGAAGCAGTCATAAAATACACAGAGAATGAACTCCTTCTTTCAAAAAACACAAATACGATGCCTTACAACATTTAAAAGCCAATCTCAGTAAAATATCATTTGAAATGTGCCTTCTCACAAATTACATAGAAATCAAGGTAATTTAATATAGAAATGAAAGAAATCATAGATAGCCAATCGAGAAAAATATATATTTCATAAATCGCCCCTCGGGCATAACATCCCTCAGAATCAGTCACTCAGCATGCCTCACCATCACTCGGTATCAGCCCCTCGGGAAACCTCACATTCACTCATGCCTCCATATCACTCGTCACTCGGAACCCGACACTCGCACTCAGTAGATACCTGCGCTCACTGGGGGTGTGTACAGAATCTGGAGGGGCTCCTACAGCCCAAGCGCTAATATCAAGCCATCTCGTGGCATAATCACTCAGGCTCTCGGTCTCTCACATATCGTAAACAATGTAACATGCTGCGGCGTGCAGCCCGATCCCATAGCATCCTCACAACATAGGCCCTCGGTCACACTCAGTCAAAATCTCTCAAAAAGACACTCGGGCTATCAGTAAAACTGGGTGCTCGACCCAAAATATCATTTTTATATCTCAAAATAGTGTAAATAAGACTGAGTTTTGAAATCAGTTATGCATAATATGGCTGAGTGTAAATCATAAGTCAACACAGTGAGGAATGGCAGTAAAAGCTTCCAGGGGGTCCAAATACATGGCACGAGGCCCAAATGCGGCATTCCGCCCAAAATATAGTAGTAAACTTTAAAACATGAAATATCATATGATTTAGAATCAAATACGCAACTCAGTAGTTGCCACGGCATGGACCAAGTCACAATCCCCTATCAGTGCATGCCACACACTTGTCATCCGGCATGTGCGCCACTCGAAAAATAGTGAGAAAATACGAAGTCCGGAGTTTCATGCCCTCAGGACAAGATTTACAGTCATTATTTACCTCAAACCGGCCCAAATACTAATCCGCGATGATTTTGCCTCTCGAATCGACTCCTGATTGCTCCTAATCTAACCAAAACCAGATTAATATCATCAATATACGCTAAAGGAACAAAGCCTACTCGAAAATTATCAAATTTAACCAAAATTCCCGAAACTGGCCAAAGCCGACCCCCGGGCCCACGTCTCGAAATTCTATAAAAATCGCATCACAAGAATCCTCATCCTTTCCCAAGTCTATACATATAAAATGCATCGAAATCCAACCACAAATGAGCCCTCAATTCCTCAATTTTAAGTCTCAAATTCCCAAGCCCTAAACCCCCAATTTATACTATTAAAGTCCACTAATTCCATGCTTAATCCATCAAATATCAACATAGAATCGAGTTTTAGGTCCAAGAAACTTACCTCCATGGAAATCCCTCGAAATCCCTCTTCAATTTGCTTCTAAAAGCCTCAGCCCACATGAAAATATGATGAAAATGCCTAAAATTCGTGAAGGCAAGTATTTATATCCTCTGCCCAGTGAAAACCGCATCTGCGACCTTTTCCTCGCACCTGCGGTCCCAGGTGCGCACCTGCGAATTCCCACTTAACAGACCACTTCCGCACCTGCGCTCCACTTACCGCATCTGTGGACTCGTAGGTGCGGCCCAAACTTCCGCTCCTAAGGTTCCTTCCCAGCTCCCCCATTTTCGCACCTGCGATGGCCAACCCACACCTGCGATGACCGCGCCTGTGGCCACTCGTCCGCATCTGCGGGATCACAGAACAACAAACTCTAATGCCAAAAATCTCATCTGTCAACCATCCGAACTCATCCCGAGGCCCTTGGGACCTCAACCAATGGCACCCCAAGTCCTATATGATCACCTGAACTTAGTCGAAACCTTGGAACACCCAAAACCACATCAAAACGCCAAATAAATCCATAATTCGAGCCTAAGGATTTCTAATTTCCAAAATTCGCCAACGATGCCGAAACCAGCCAAAACACACCCGAATGACCTGAAAATTTTCACACACATCCAAAATGACACTACGAACCTGTCCCAATTTCCGAATTCCATTCCGACCCCGATAGCTAATTTTCCACTGCCGACCGGAAATTGCCAAAAACTAAATTTCGCCAATTCAAGCCTAATTCTACTCTGGACCTCCGAATGACATTCCGAACACACTCCTAAGTCTCAAATCACCTAACGAAGCTATCCGAGCCACCAAACCCTCATTCCGAGATCGTTTACCTAATAGTCAACCTTCGGTTGACTTTTCTAACCATAAGTCCAACTTAAGAGACTAAGTGTCTCATTTCTCACCATGACCACTCTGAACCCGAACCAACTGACTCAACATGAAAAAATTAGGATAAACAACACACAATAAAGCAGAAACAGGGGAAACAGGGCTGAATCTTACGGAACGACCGGTCGGGTCATTACATTCTCCCCCTCTTAAACAAACGTTTGTCTTTGAACGGGTCTAGAAACATACCCGGAGTCTCAAATAAGTGAGGATATCTGCTCCGCATATCCCGCTCGGTCTCCCAGGTGGCCTCCTCCACCGGCTGCCCCCTCCACTGCATTTTCACTGAAACAACATCCTTAGACCTCAACCTTCTGACCTGACGACCCAAAATAACCACCGACTCTACCTGATATGACATACCACCCTCAAGCTGAACCGTGGTGAAGTCCAAAACATGAGACGGGTCACTAACATACTTCTGAAGCATGGAAACATGAAATACCGGATGAACACTCGATAATCTAGGTGGCAAAGCAAGTCTATAAGCCATCTCTCCAACTCTCTGAAGCACCTCAAACGGCCCAATGAACCGGGGAATCAACTTGCCCCTCTTCTCGAACCGCATAACACCCCTCATGGGTGACACCTTCAGTAGCATCTTTTCCCCAAACATGAAAGACACATCTCGGACCTTCCGGTCCGCATAACTCTTCTGCCTAGACTACGCCGTGTGAAGCCGCTCCTGAATCAATTTCGCTTATATAACGCATCTTGTACCAAGTCTGTGCCCAATAACCTAGCCTCACCCGGCTCAAACCAACCAACCGGAGATCTACACCTCCTACCATATAAAGCCTCATAGGGAGCCATCTGGATACTCGACCGATAACTGTTATTATATGCATACTCCGCGAGTGGCAGAAACTAGTCCCATGAACCCCCGAAATCAATGACACACGCACGCAACATGTCCTCCAGAATCTGAATAGTGCGCTTTGATTGTTTGTCCGTTCTGAGGATGAAATGTTGTGCTCAGCTCGACCTGAGTACCCAACTCCCTCTGCACGACCCTCTAAAACTGAGATGTAAATTGAGTACCTCTATCAGAAATGATAGAAACTGGGACACCATGCAACCGGACAATCTCCCTGATATAAATCTCAGCTAACCGCTCCGAAGAATAAGTAGTACCAACAGGAATAAAGTGTGCGGACTTGGTCATCCGATCCATAATAACCCATATAGCATTGAAATTCCTCGAAGTCTGTGGGAACCCAACTACAAATTCCATGGTGATCTGCTCCCACTTCCACTCTGGAATATCCAAACTCTGATGCAACCGACCTGGCCTCTAGTGCTAATACTTGACCTGCTGGTAGTTGAGACACCGATCTTCAAACTCAACAATATCCTTCCTCATCCGCCTCCACCAGTAATGCTGTCTAAGATCCTGATACATCTTCGCGGCACCAGGATGGATGGAATACCGCGAGCTGTGGGCCTCCGCTGGAATCAACTCTCAAAGCCCATCCACATTAGGCACGCATATCCGACCCTGCATCCACATAACCCCATCATCGCCAATAACTACATCTCTGGCATCACCTCGCCGAACCCTATCCTGAAGAACGAGCAAGTGTGGGTCATCATACTAGCGCTCTCTGATCCGGTCATAAAGAGAAGACCTGGAGGCTACACAAGCCAATACCCGACAGGGCTCTGATAGATCCAATCTCACCAACTGACCTGCTAAGGCCTGAACATGAAGTGCTAAGGGTCTCTCTACTGCTGAAAGATATGCTAGACTCCCCAAACTCTCTACTCTGCGACTCAAGGCATCGCCACTACATTGGCCTTTCCCGGATGGTACAGGATAGTGATATCATAGTCCTTGAGAAGCTCCAACCATCTCCTCTGATGAAAATTCAGATCCTTCTTCTTAAACAGATGTTGCAGACTACAGTGATTAGTGAAAACCTCACAATGCACCCCATACAAATAATGATGTGAAATCTTCAAGGCGTGAATAATGGCTGCTAGCTCGAGATCATGCATTGGGTAATTCTTCTCATGAGTCTTCAAATGGCGCGAGGCGTAGGCAATCACCCTACCCTCCTGCATCAAAACACAACCGATGCCTATCCTCGAGGCATCACAATATACGGTATAAGAACCTGAAGCTGATGGCAATACTAACACTGGAGTTGAGGTCAATACAACCTTGAGTTTTGAAAGCTCTCCTAACACTCATCCGACCACCTGAACGGAGCACCTTTCTGGTTCAATTTGGTCAAGGGCGAAGCAATAGAAGAAAATCCCTACACGAACTAATATGTTCAACTCTCTCTCTCACAACTAAAAATTCTCTGCTCTCTCTCTTTTCTGTGCTAGTTACTACTATTCTAAGTTAGCCGGCTGCAAGACAAGGCTAACTATTATTGTCACGACCCAAATCCCAATTTAGGTCACGATGGCGCCCAACTCCGATGTCAGGCAAGCCAACCTTAATTTGTAAGTGATCCCTTTCTAATTTATAAAAACAATCTCCCATACTTGAGAGGTTTTTCTTTTAGATTTTTAAATTTCGAAGTAAACAAGTGACTCAGACAACCCAAAAGTGAGTAATAAATATAGTAATCACCACCAATAATTACAACCCAAAAGAATAGAATATCCACTATGTGGGCATGCCAGGAACCGGCGTCACAGGTCTACGGGCATCTAATAGAAATGAGTATCCAAAAGAAAATACAAGTCTGCCCTACTGTCTGATGAAATATAAACAGACATAGCAAAAGAAAAGAGGAACTCCAAGGTGCTGCCAGAAGAAAGTATCAAGGAAAGCAGCTCACCGAGAAGTCTGCACCAAATATATGTCAGGGACGAGCTCCAGATAAATACCCAGATGCACCTGCCTCATAGCCTGTACAATTAAGTACAGAAGCGTAGCATGAGTACATAAACAAATATGTACCCAGTGAGTATCCCGCCTAACCTCGAAGAAGTAATGACGAGAGGTAGACGTGATACTTACTAGGGTCAATATTTAAATAACATAATTTAATAAGGTCTAGGCAGGCATAACAGTCGTAGTAATCACGAAGACATAAAATATCAAGTATAATTGTACTTACCTTTGCATGTCAAATTTCACTGGCATATAATGTACTAAATTCCTTTTTTATTCACATGAAACAGTTTATACAATTACAACAAAACTCCCAGTAAATTATATAGCACATAGTATGCCGAAATTTCACTGGCATATAATGTGCACTGCCGAGGGTCGAACGGCTCGAACCATAGATGCATCTATTACCTCGCTCGCGAATCGAACATGCGATGCGGTTGACATAATAGTAGGGCTATCCCACTCATGAATCATACATGCGACGTGGGTGCCGTATACATACACATAATTTTTCAATATTTAGGGATTTAACAGAGATTGTACGTAAAAGCAAGAACTTAAGCAATATAATTTTTGAACATAACTTCCTAATACTCTCATACCGATTAAAGGATACCAGCCAACTCAAAATACATTTAGGGACACATGTAAGGCACATAAAAGCATGCTTGTCAGTCCTAGAACTACCCGTTATAACATAATAGTATCTACGCACGGACCCTCATCACTTCGTGTGTGCGTGCGCATCCCCCGCAAATAAGGACATGCAATTATTTATAATCACCTATGGGGACAATTCTCATTTACAAGGTTATAAAGGAGACTCACCTCGTGCTGAACCTACTTTTTCGGGTCAAGAACGCGCCCGGATCTTCAAACTCATCTCCCAAGGACTCGAAACTAGTCAAATATTGTATACTTGAATTAATCTAATCTCAAAAGTATGAAATTTACCTAATTAAGTAGTTATTTCAACCTACTTTGAAAAATATCAAAAATACACCCCGGGCACACATGCTCGGATTCCGGAAATTCTTGAAAGAAACACTTACCCATACCCTAAGGATCATTAATATATGATTTTTGTATGATTTCATAGCTAGTTAGTGGATAATTCCCCAAATTTCATAAAGCCCTAAGTGTTTACTCTAACCGTTGATTTTCACTAATTAGGAGGTTAATCTACCTAGGAATTCATGTATTGAACTAACATTAGAGTAGAAATCACTTACCTTTCAGTAGCTAGGTCGTTTGGCTCTTTTCCAAGCTCTCAAGGTCGACTAGGGGGGAAGAAATGGGGTGAAAATGATTTTGTCCCGAGTTTTAAAGAACTCACTGCCTACAGGGGTACCGCACCTGCGTCTCAAGGACCGCACCTACGGTCTCGCGCCTGCGGAAGAGGGGCAAGGGGCCTCGGCTCGCACCTGCGGAGAGGAGCTCGCACCTGCGGCTCCACTCCTGCGGATATTATCTGCACCTGCGAGAAATGGGCAGCCTCACCTGAAGCTGCACCTGCAAGGCAAGGACCGCAGGAGCGGTCTTGCACCTGCGACTGGGCAATCGCACATTCAGTCACACCAGATCAGGTGCACCAGCAACTGCTTCAGCTGGTTTTTGGCCTCGTTTGGTGCTTGAGAAGAACCTGGGCCCACCTGAGCCCCCGCCCAAATATACCAACAAGTCCCAAATCATAATACAAACTAGATTGAGCCTCCGGAACACCCAAAACAACGCTAAAACTCAAAATCACACCTCAAAACCCCTAGAATCAAACTTAGGAACTTTAAGTTTCTTGAATTCGCTAACAATGCGCCGAACTGACCTATACTACTCGGAATGACCCTAAATTTTGCGAGAAAGTCATGAACGACATAACGAAACTATTCCCGTTCTCGAAATTACATTTGGACCTTGATAACACAAAAACACGTCCCAAACCACAATATGAACTTAAGGAAACTCTTATTTCGCTATTGGGTGCCGAAACGCTCCCAGGTCATCCAAAACCCATTCCAAACATACGCCCAAGTCCGAAATCATCATACAAAGCTACCGGAACCGCCGAAACTCGATTTCGAGGCCGTTTACCCAAAATGTTGACCGAAGTCAAACTTGGCCAAAAAGGCCAACCTTAAGAAACTAAGTGTTCCTATACTACTCTAAACACTTCCGAATCCCAGGCCACCCGCCCCCGCAAGTCATAAATCATAATAAGCCGCTACGGGAAGTCTCATTTAGGGGAACGGGGTCCTATAACGCGAAAAAAATAGTCGGGTCGTTACAATTGTGCATATCCTACTTCCTGTTTGTGTTACTGCTTTCTTCACTTCACTGGTATGTTCTAATTCAGATTTCAGTTCTCAAACCAACATGTTTCTACTACTGTTGCAATTCATTGTGTTTCTAATTTGCTTTTACTTATTATTTTGTTGTTCAACATGTAACTAGGATCCTGAACTCCATTCACATGATAAATTATACTCTATTTGTGATAACCAGCATGTCTTTATGTACTTGATGCATGTTCTATGTGAATCTTCATGCCTATGTTTGGTACATTAGTTTGATTAGGGTAAATCCTACTGTCTTGAACTATTTGGTCCCGTTATGTTAGTATAATCATATACCCTACTGTATCCCCCAATCCCTTGAATCCTTAGGAACTTCTGATTGTGTACTGCCTGCTACATGTTTGCCCTCACAGGCTTTGTATTTGTCCCTCAAATCCCATTATCCCTGTTTGTGATTGTTGGACTATTCCTGGTCCTTTGTGTTGATGTTGAACTTGTTGGTGTTTCTGCCCTTTTAGTGGTTAAACTTCTTTGTTATAAAACTATTTCAATCAAGTTTCCCTCTTCAAAATTGTTTTCTTACTTATCCTTTTCAAAACTATTTTCTTACTTAACCTTTTCAAACTATGTCGAGCACTCTCACTCTACTCTTAGATCATTAAGTTTTTCCCCCCTCTGTGTGAGCATTGCCTTGGGACCCTTGAGCTCCCTCTGAACTTTGACACACAGAGGCTGGCCATTCCACACTGCACTTACTCTATCTTGGCTATGAAATCTGGGTGTGAGCACTGCCCGGGAGCCCTTGAGGTCCTTAGGGAACTCTGACACACCCGGATTATGAGAAGGTTGTGAAATATTACCTGGCATTGAGGACCTGGAGACTTGAGCCTATTCTGTAGGCTCCCTATAGTTAACTTCTTATTTTTCTTCTATTTCAGTTGTGTAATTCATATCCCATGGTCTGTAATAATTAATTGTAAACAACTCTGGGGTCGGATAGTGAAAATGGGTGGGTGATATGCATGTTGTAGTATAATTAAGGGTTGAGACCATGTTTCTAGGTTTATTTTCTCTATGTGCAATAGCAGCCATGTTTAGGTACAACATACCATGCATTAGATATCATGCTACTTAGGCTCATATATACTGTTTTCCTTTCAGCATGTCATCATTCATTGCCCTCACTTAGAGATCCTTCCTATAGGACAAATAACTAAGTAAATTGCTATTATGTGTTTCTGCTCATATAAACATGTCCTGAAGCTTCATTTAGAAGTCCTGTCCTAGAATAAATAATGGTAACGAAAACTGCAATCATGTCTCATCATGATATACATGTAGAGATCCTGTTCTAGGTAAACAACGATTAAAATCTGTCACCTGTGCTATTCCTGAAGTTGTGCATAATGTTGTGATCTTGCATTCATTTAGAAAATAATTATGTTTAAGTTATCATGATGCATTATAAATCATGCCTTAGGTTCATACTTACTCAAATCACACCTAGTTTAAATATACGTGTCTAAAACAGTCCCTGTTCTAATAAGCTGGAAATAGGTCTTTGGTAAACACTTAGAATCACATGCTATTAGGATTGGTAATCTGAAACCCTTTTAATGAAGCTGTACAACTGCTGCATGTTATTTTACACCTGGGCAAGCCTTAGGAAATCAGTTACAAGGAATAAAACTAGATCTGTCTTTATGTTGTCACTTAGATACCATGCTTAGGATCTGAACCTGAATCTGGACCTTAATTGTGTATAAGTCATGTTGTTTATGTGTATTATGTGTGGAGGTATACTTGAGCCTTTTATTTTCTTTCCATGCTCCCCTTAATTGAAGTCCTATTATGTGCCTGTTGATACCCAATTTTTCCTCAAATTATTTTCAAACTTGCATATATACTTTCAAAATCATTCTTTATAGTGACTAGTGTTTTCCCACAATTTTTCATAATTTTTTATTTATTTATTTAAAACTTTATATCCCATAATTATTCATAAATGATGTTATAAATAATTTCAAATCATTTTCTTACTCAATGTGTTATTTATATCCTATTTAATTCCCTTAGGATTTAATTATTTCACAAATTAGCCAATATCGACATTATTTAGTTAATTTCAGCAGTTTTTGCGATTATAGCACAAATGTACATTTATACCATTTTATAATCAATAAATGATCATTTATATTTTTATATATTGGTAAATCGCCTTAATATCATTTATTCGATCTTAATTTCATTTTTTACAATTATTAGCTATTTTAATTAATTAATTATCTTATTTAATAGGGTATTTAACGTTTAGCCCATTTTTATTTAAATTATAGCCAATCTTAAACCCACCTCCACCTGACCCAAAACCCATTCTCTAAACCCAGCCCAAAACCCGTTCCTACCCGGCTCAACCACACGCCCGATCTGAACCATTGATCAAATAAGATCAACGGTCCAGATCATAGTTACCATAATTAAACCCCTACCACTACCCCCTCCGACCCCTCATTTGCCCAGCTCCCTTTCTCTCTCTATCTCTCTCTGATCTTCTCTGGTTCTCTCTAGAAGCCTCATTTTGCTTCTCTCCTCCGATGAAGTCCGGTCACCTTCTCCGGCTGGTTCTCTCACTATAAACCATGGCTCCTCATCGTCTCATGGCTATTTGTCCACCTTTCACCGGTCCAGTGATACCCTAGAGCCCTCAGGCGAACCTGGAGCGGTTCACTCACCTCCCAGGACCCCTCATGCCACTTTCTGTCCTCCCCCGACCGTCTGAGTAAGAGCTACAACCTTTCCGGTTTAAGCCGGCAACGTCTTTGAGGTTTTTCCTACTTCCCTGGGTTCCACGAAATCCTAACTCCTATATTTTTTAAATTTCTTCTAGATCTGCCTTAGATCTACGATATTACTAAGCTTTTCTACACGTTTTCTTTTAAATAAAAAGCTTTTCTACTTTGAACAGTCTTCGTCTTCAAACTAGGGTTTCATAACCCCTTTTTAAAATGGCTTTTCCTTCCGGTCTTAGTATTATCTTATGATTTTCATTATGTTCAAACGTTTATTTAAATTTTTATCTTTATATGAGTTATTATGTCAAAACCCTAATTTTCTTAGCCCTAATCCTGGGTATCCGAGTCTGTCTTTGATAATATGCTCGCTTAACACGCCTGTGTGCTTGTTTCCCATAAATATTCTGAGTTTATGTGATTTTATCCTATTCTGTTCATCAGGGTTTCTAGTTCTTTGCTGCTCCCGTTTATATTATGTTTGTTCTGTTGATTCCTTTAATCATTTAACATGTTCTAGTTTGAATCCTTGATTTGTTTATATGATTCTTTTACCTTATTGTGCCCATTAGGTTTTCGAGTTGATTCCTTTTACCTATTATGTGTTTGCGATCTGTGTTAATTTCCCTTAGCTAATGCTACTCTTGTTTGAATCGCTAATTTCCTGTAATTGATACCGTTCACCAATCTTTTGTGATGATTTCCTTGTTGATTTCAACCACTAAAATATTTTCTTGCCTTATTCTATGGTCGACTATGTTACCAGCTGACTCCTAATTACTTTCCTTAATTAGAATTTACTGAACCTGGCCTCTATTACATGTTATGTACTTGTGTGATACCAATATTGTTTCCTTATATACTATATTCAATCTTGCATGATTTCCTTCTTTATTTATTACTTGCATGTTACCCTTTGAAGTAACTCCTTAATTAAAGGGACTACTTATGCTGATGTGATTATAATTGGTACATAATTCCATAATTTACTGCTTAACTATGATTCTTGCCTTATTTGCTACATAGTTTCAAACTACTTGTGTGATACCAAAATTGTTTCCTTATATACTATATTCAGTCTTGCATGATTTCCTTCTTTATTTATTACTTGCATGTTACCGTTTGAAGTAACTCCTTAATTAAAGGGACTACTTATGCTGATGTGATTATAATTGGTACATAATTCCATAATTTACTGCTTAACTATGATTCTTGCCTTATTTGCTACATAGTTTCAAACTATATATACTTCTAGTCTTTCAATAACAAGACACGAACACACATACTGTTCTAAGCTCTCCCCTACACACACACATGCACTCTCTTGCTTCTTTTGTTGTTTATTTGCAACTCAGTCGGCTGAAAGCCAAGACTGAGTGATTCTACTGTTCTATTACTCTACTGCTCTACTATTCTTCACATTACTGCTCTTCACTCTACATTCAGTCTTTCATTCAAAACTGGTATGTTTCAATTTATGTTTATAGCACCCAAAACAATATGTTTCTGTTTGTATTACGATTCCTTTTGTTCCTTTTATGCTTCTATTTGTGGTTCTACTGCTTGCCTTACAATTAGCCTGTCTACTATGTCCATATGATCTCCCTTTCCCTTTAGTTCAGCATGTATATTGCTTTTCTTATCTATTTCACTATGATTCTGCCTTACCCCTGATTCCTGACACTATAAGCATGCATTCCAGATACTTAGTCGCCATGTAATCCTAACAACCCTCAATGTGATGCTATTTGGTATCCTAGCATGAATACTCTGTGATGAACTATGCTATGACTACTTAGGTCCTGTAATACTACTCTGAGGTCTACTTGTGTGCAAGTCTGCTTCAATTATGTGACTTATTTGTCCCCAGTTCCCCTATCCCTGATTGTGTTAGTTTCCTAAATTGTGTATGTTTTTCAGATGCTGATTGTCCTAATTCTTTTCCTCCTCAAACTGGTTTCTCATAAAAGCAAACTCTCATGTTGTTCTTCAAGGCTTATTTCAAAACATTTATTTCAGAAAACTATTTCCAACTCAACTTTTTTTTAAAACTATGAGCACATCTCACTACTCCTAGTTCTAAGTTCAGCCCCCTTCATGTGAGCACTACCCTGGGGACCATTTGAGTACCCATTAAACTCTGACACACAAGGCTGGCATTCCCATACTGCACTTACTCATTCCTGGCTAGGGTACCTGGGTGTGAGCACTGCCTGGGATCCTCTGAGGTCCTTAGGAACCCTGACACACCCGTGTTATAAAAGGTCATGGCATATGTCATTGTTGGATCTGAGGATTTGGGCTTATTGTTAGGCTCCCTATAGTGTAACTTCTTAATTTCCTTATGGAATTTGTGTAATGTTGGTCTGTAACAACTAATTATAAAAACGATTCTGGGGCTGGGTAGTGAAATGGGTGGGGTATGCATGCTTATTATAGATATTGGTAGAAACCATGCTTATAGGTTTGCTTTCATATATGCGCAATAGCCATCATGCTTAGGAATACATGTCATACATGCATTAGATATCATGATACTTAGGTCCATTCATGTCTGCATCTAATATGCTCATGCATTTAGAACAACATGTAAAAATTTGCATCCTTCTGCACCTTGTTTTGCATTTAGATGCCATGTCCTTAGGATTGCATTTATATTCACCCCTTTATCTTGGTTAAGATTAAAAATAGACTCATCCTTGTCTAACTACTATTTTCTGAAAAAGCTAAAACAGTGTAACTGGAGCGGTTTAATACGCCTAGGCAAGCCTTAGGTATTAAATTTATTAAAAATGGATATCTACCTTCTTTCTGTGTGTTGTTTGGTTAATAATAGGTCAGGATCGATAGTCTGAATCTGGTAAAGATCCTTTTCTCTTTAGGTCCTGAAGTTAAAGACTTTACTTGTGTTTTTGTCGTGCTGTTTGTGTGTATAATTTGGGGAGGAATATATGAGCCTCATACATGCCTCTATATGTTTTCCGTGTATTTGCAGTCCTGATTGTTTTGTTTGTCGTCTTGCATTTTGTCCTTTAAACCTAGGGGTTCAGCCTAGTACTCACCCTCTAGGAATAGTAGTCCCTAGCTTCCTCCAGGACTGATAGGATGGGACGGGTAATAGCACGCAATAAGTTTCGTGACCAACACGCGCTTTAATCACCTTTACGGGGTGGGAAGGGTAGAATATGGATATGATGACCGGTGCGCTAATACCACGTGTAGCCCCTCTTCGAGAAGTGATTACCGGGTATTGCATTGATGTGATCCATATTATTATAAACCTAGGACACATTGTATGTGCTTAGCTCGTAATATTTTCCAAAGTCTAATCTCCTTTACCATTTTCAAACATCCGCATGCTTAAGACTTAAATCCCCTCTTATTTGATCCTTTAATTGTTTGTTTGCTAATTGTAAAAATTCACGAAACCATTCGGCCGGGAACCACACGTGTGAATCCTGAGGGGTGCCTAACACCTTCCCCTTAGGATAATTTCAAGCCCTTACCTAAGTCTCTGATTAGCAACGTAGTTATAATTGAACCCCTTAGGTTCCCTAACGCACCGTTAAAATCGTTAGGTGGCGACTCTTCAAAATATGCAAATCCCCTTTCCCAAAAGGAATGAGTTGTCCCAACCAATGTTATGAACCCGATCTCCACAATGAAAAAGGGGGCGTGACAACATGACGACTCTGCTGGGGAATTTTAGGATTTTACCCTTTCGAATTATTTCGTGAATTTATGCCTTTATTTTAAACACTTGCACCCTTTCCCATTCCCGCAACATGTAATTAATTGTCTACTTCAAGTATTTATTTCCAAACGTAACTGACATGTCTCTTTGTTTCCTTTTTGTAACTGCTTTAAGTCATTATTACCATTTTTTACCGCTTTCTTTAACGTGCAAAATACGTGACAACTTGTTTTAATACTTATTGCATAAATCATGCTCAACATTCATACTCCACTCGTGCCAAACAAAATACTATAGCAACGCTTGATGAGTGGTTGCGCCCTTCTTATATTATCACCCCCTAAATTCGGAAAGGCTTATTAGCGGTAAAAACAGTCGATCAACGGTGCAGTCGACGATTCCGTCATTTCCCCTTTGAGTTGTACGCTCAAGGGTACCAGTCTAAAACCCCAAAGAAACCTTACTCTGCCGAACTGTTGCATGCATCATGGTCAAACCTAGTCAAAGCTAAAGTGTTGTCCACATGATAGCTTTTAAGACAGCCTTATCCAAAAGTCCACCGGGTTTCCTGAACCCAAACGAACGCCTTCATGTTCTGTGCATTTATTTGGAGAACTAAATGCTTCCTGCTAATTATTGACGTTAAATAGTCAAGTCTGGTGGGGTTAAGGGCCTAACCTATTTGTTTTGCAGAAAAAATGAGGCACGAAGTCCCCAGATTCGGCATGGTCTCCAACATCCACCCAAAATTGCTGAGTTGGTGGGAGGATCTACACTCTAGCGACAAAGCTATCGTCAGGAAACATTTGGGTAATCTACCATCACTTCTGGAAATCCAGCCTAACAAAATGATAGTAGAGGCTGCTACCCTGTTCTGGGATCGCGAAAGATCTGTGTTCCGCTTTGGGAACATCAAAATGACACCGTGATAGAAGATATAGGGGGGTTAGCTAACCTAGTAGGGGATACTCCGGGGTTGCTGATGCCTGAGAACCGCACAGGCAGAAGTTTCCTAAAAATAATGGGTCTGAAAAAGGACGCGAAATTGGTATGTCTGGAGGATACGTACATTTCTTTTGATTACCTGTACGAACGGTATGGCTACAGCAAATCATACCGTACCTACCATGATGAGTTTGCTATCACCTCTCTGGGACACGTCCATCACCGAGTGTTCGTGTTTATGGTCTGCTTTTTGGGATTGATTGTGTTCCCGATGAAGAAAGAAAGGATCCATACCAGGCTAGCCATGGTAACTAAGACTGTAATGGAAGGGTTAAATGGGAAACTTTAGCATTGTGCCCATGATCGTTGCAGATATGTACCAGGCTTTAGAAAAATGTCATCAAGGAGCAAAGCATTTCGAAGGTTGCAATCTGTTACTCCAACTCTGGCTTGTAGAATATCTCCAAAAAGGGGAATATCGACAGGACATCCACCGCCGAATGTGGGATGACCACATCGCTTTCCATAACCTAAAGCGAATGAACTATATCCCTGACATGTTCGCTCAACCTGAGGACGCCGAAGGATGGGTCGAGCTCTTTTATAACCTGATTGAAAAATAGGTTCAGTGGATGTTCGAATGGTTTCCAACGGATGAGTTCATCATTCGATCCCGAGACGCATCATTTCTGGTACTGATTAGTCAAAGGGGGACATAGCCTTACGTCCCTCTACGAGTTATGAGGCAGGCAGGAAGGAAACAAGTCATCCCTAGGGTCGAGAAGATGGGCCATCTCCGAGCCGACATTCAAAATAATGACAGTCTTCACAAGTTCCAAGCTCAACACCTATGGCACTGCAAG
>ML407546.1:24842-53753 GCA_005239525.1 Nicotiana knightiana | reverse complement strand
GGGACTTCGCGAGTTGGGAAAACTGTTAGAAGAAAGCAGGAATGTCGAATCTGGGGAAGGTTCTTCTGGGACCAAGTAGATAGGAATGTCTTTATTTTTCTATCAATGTAATAAGGCCAATGGCCATTAGTGATTTTTATTTTTCGTCTGTCATTTCGGGATTCATCTATTTTATTATCAATAAAATGAGGCATCTAGCAGTTAAGTTCGCCAAATCAATTTGTCGCTAGGCCTATCTCAGGCACAAAGAGGTCCCCAACTTAGGACACGCTTTCATTTCTGCATTATGTGTTTAAATACAGCAATGCTCTCTTCATGATCCTCACTGACTTGGTTACCTTTTGTTTTTATTTTTCTTACTCCCCTCCCCAAAGGTTAGTTCATACATTCTGGCATCGTTAGCCTATCGCACCAGATCCAAGGGCCCTCCACCTACTCCTCCCTCATGTCCTCCTAAGGGAAAATACAAAGGCAAAAGTAAGATGGAAGAGTCCAGCGGCATCAGAAAGGAGAATGTGATTGAACGGATAGAGGCCAATGATGGTCGAGGTATTCAGGTCCTCCATGAGAACATGTCGCCACTTGAACAAAAATTGCTGAAGTTTCAGAAAGAACTCGATCAAGTCCGGAATCTGGCCAACTTGTCATTTTCCCTCAACGTCCCTGACGTCAACCTTCCAAATGCTCAAAACCCCGCACCTCCACAAAATATCCCAAGACAGCAAAATCATCCCGCACCTCACCATCACACCACTCCCCCAAAGAACCAAACTCTCCCGACACAGTGCAATGCTTGCCACACCTCAAATAACACCCCACTACTCATCCCAGAACCTCAAAACCCCACAAAAGACCATTTCCACACCTATAACAATCCCATCTATGTGGAAACCATGACCCATTCCACTCCGCCTATCCCACAGGCATCCGAGTCTGACGAAAAAGATTTACTTATCAGGAACCTGGCCGAAGAGCTTAAGAAACTGACCGGCCGAGTTCAGGGTGTTGAAGGGACCAAAGGGATTGAAGGGTTGAATTATGAAGACCTTTGTATCCAACCTGATGCCGAACTGCCCGAGGAGTACAAACCTCCAAAGTTCAAAATGTTTGACGCACCTGGTGATCCGAGAGTCCATCTGAGGACTTATTGCGACAAATTGGTCGGCGTGGGAAAGGATGAAAGAATCCGCATGAAGCTGTTTATGAGGAGTTTGAAGGGAGATGCATTGTCTTGGTACATCAGCCAAGACCCCAAGAAATGGTCAAACTGGGTAAGCATGGCATCTGATTTCACAGACAGGTTTAGATTCAACACAGAGAACGCACCGGACGTGTTCTACATTCAAAATTTGAAAAATAAGCCTACAGAAACCTTTCGCGAGTATGCTACTCGCTGGAGGTCCGAAGCCGCTAAAGTCAGACCTGCTCTAGAGGAAGAGCAGATGAACAAGTTCTTTGTCCGGGCTCAGGACCCGCAGTATTATGAACGGTTAATGATGGTTGAGGGCCACAAGTTCTCTGACATCATCAAATTGGGTGAGCGGATTGAAGAAGGTATTAAAAGCGGTATGGTTACAAATTTTGAAGCCTTGCAAGCCACTAACAAGGCTCTATAGTCCAGTGGTGTGTCTAAGAAGAGAGATGTGGGAGCCGTAATGGTTGCAAAGGAACCAAGTCCCCACTCAATACCAAACCTATCTGACACCTCCAATCACATATCAACCTTCACCGAATTACCAAGCACCCTCACCAAATTACCAAGCACCCCCACCAAATTATCAAACTCCACCACTTCCTACCAAGCTCCACCACCCACATATCAACCTACTTCGCCAAATATCCACAACCCGCTCCTGTCTACCACACTTATAATTCCTAGACATTTCATTACCAATCCCCTCCTGCATGCCAAAACTTCCCTAGACCTCGTCCCAATTTTGATCGCCGCCCTCCAAAGCAATACACCGCCATAGCCGAGCCCATTGACCAGCTATATAAAAAACTCAAAGCTGTTGGTTATGTTACACCTATCCCCGCTGCCACCCCTGAGAATCCCTCTCAGTGGGTTAACCCAAAAAAATCATGTGCATACCATTCCAGCATGAAATGACACACCATCGAAGAATGCCGTTCTCTGAAGGACAAAATACAGGCTCTCATTGACAACAAGATCATTGTGGCAAAAGACCCCTCCCCAAATGTTCGCGATAATCCTCTGCCGGACCATAAGGGTAGAGGTATCCATATGATTGAAATAGAAGATAATTGGGATCCCGAGGGGTCAATCAGGTTGATCGCAGAAGGCGACGACCCAAATAAATCCGCAGTCACTCTCAAACCGATCATAGTCCAGATTCAGCCATCTGAAGCCGTTAAGATGAATATGTCTATACCATTTGGGTTTGAGGCAGCACCACCGGTAAAGTCACCAGTGCCAATTGAAGTTGAGTTTGTATCTCCAGCAAATACACCAGTATCATTCGAGGTCGCAGTCTTGCCACCCCGAACACACATTCCGTTTGAAGTAAAGATGGTTGCACCAATTCCGGTGGCAATGTCAACCATGCGACCCTTATATTCACACGCTATTCCTTGGGAATACATAGCCGAGGCAAGAAGGAAAGGCAAGGTCAGGTCTGAGGAAGCTGTCGCAGCACAGGGTATGACGAGAACAGGTAGGGTCTACACCCCTGAGCATCTGGCCGAGTCAAGCAAGCAGGCCGCCAACCGGCCTCCCCTTATCGAAACAGGTCCCGATGACCTTTGGAGAAAGATACAGGCTAAGGAGTATTTATTCATCGACCAGCTGAATAAGACACCGGCACAAATATCCATCCTCTCTCTACTGCAGAATTCCGAAACACACAGAAATGCTTTGTTGAAAGTGTTGAGTGAAGCATATGTTCCAAATAACATCACTAGTGGGAAAATGGCCAATATGGTAGGCCAGGTACTGGAGAGTCATAAAATCACTTTTCATGAGGATGAGCTACCGCCTGAAAGATTGGGGCACAACAAAGCGCTGCACATCACATGCAGTGCGAGGATCATTTCATCACAAGAATCTTAATCGATGGAGGTTCTAGTCTTAACATCTGTCCATTGATAACACTCAAGAAATTGGGTAAAGGGCTACATGAGATAAAGTATGGGGCGATCAATGTGAAAGCTTCCGATGGTTCTCAGAGGTCCACCATGGGGGAGATCAGTCTATGTCTACAGATGGGACCAACTTGGTTCGAAATGGATTTCCGGGTGATAGATGTTCCGGCATCCTACAAACTGTTGTTGGGACGACCTTGGATTCATGCTGCCGGGGATGTAGCATCAACACTACATCAAGCAGTAAAATTCGAGTGGAACCACCAAGAGGTGATTATTCATGGTGACGGTAGCAACCCCATATATAGCCGTCAAACTATTTCGATGATTGACGGGAAAAGGAAGATAGGCAGAGGAACTTACCACCATATTGAACAGGCCAATGCCATCGACAAGGATAAATGGTGGGATGAAAAGATCGAGAGCATCTTAAATTGGAGAGGATATGTGCCAGGCAAAGGGCTCGATAAAAACCTCCAAGGGATCACGAAGCCCATAAAGCTCAAGGAACATGGCACCACTTTCGGTCTGGGGTATGAGTACACCTGGCAGGAATTCAACGACTGGTCGCCACCTTGGCACAGTCCCTATTACCCTTTGGAGCAACCGATACCTCATCTTGAGCAGACTTTCAAGAAAGATGACACTATTTACGGTTCAGACGAGGAAGAAGCACTTGCATCAATGAGGAGCTTGTTTCTACAGAATGATGATATGGATTGTTGTGTTGTCCTCGAAGGGGACGGGGAGGAAGGACCTTCCATATAGACTGTAATCAAGGGGGCATATCTCAAGAACTGGTCTATCAAGACAACCAAAGCCCGATGAGCCTCGGGGTAGCAAGGCTAAAACAAGCATTATTTACTGTTTTATTTACTAAATGATTTTCCTTTTCCTGCATTTTTTTATTTCTGCAATAAAGATCTTCAATGTTCAAAACAGTTATTCAATCTATCAAAGCATCTTCTAAATTTCTCTTATGAATCTGATATTTATTGCTATTTTTTTCTCTCATTACTTTATTTATACAGCATTACTATTACTTGTCTTGATGAACCAATGACTGTGACATGCAACGAGACAACGCAGCAAATGGACATTGATTCAAATAAAGACGACATACCTGACGAGATTGTCAAAGAAGTTGAGAACTTTGAGAACAGACCTAAGTCCAACCTAGATGAGACTGAAGTTATCAACCTGGGAGATTCAGAAAACGTCAAGGAAACTCGTATCAGCATTCATTTGTCACCATCAGAAAAGAAAGAATACACAGAGTTTCTAAGAGAGTATGAGGACGTATTTGCATGGTCGTACGATGACATGACTGGTCTAAATACGTCTATTGTGGCTCACAAACTACCAACCAACCCAACGTGTCCACCAGTGAAACAAAAACTAAGAAAGTTCAAACCTGACATGAGCTTGAAAATCAAAGAAGAGGTTACTAAGCAGATCAACTCCAAAATTCTATGGGTAGTGGAGTATCCGACATGGTTAGCTAACATTGTACCTGTGCCAAAGAAGGACGGGAAGGTCAGAGTCTGCGTCGACTACCGGGATCTCAACCGGGCCTGTCCGAAAGATGATTTCCCCTTGCCAAATATACACATTCTGATTGACAAATACACCAAGCATGAATTGCAGTCCTTTGTGGATTGCTTCGCTGGTTATCACCAGATTTGGATGGATGAGGAAGATGCTGAGAAGACGGCGTTCATTACGCCATGGGGGGTGTATTGTTACAAGATGATGTTATTCGGCCTAAAGAATGCAAGGGCCACCTACATGAGGGCCATGACCACCATATTCCATGACATGATTCACAAAGAGATCGAGGTATACGTAGATGATGTCATTATCAAATCAAAGAAAGTTGATGATCACATGGAGAATTTGGGGAAGTTCTTCAATAGGTTGCGAAAATACAATCTGAAACTGAACCCTGCGAAGTGTGCATTCGAGGTTCCTGCTGGGAAGTTGCTGGGATTTATTGTAAGCCGCCGGGGAATAGAACTGGATCCGTCCAAGGTCAAAGCCATTCAAGAGTTACCACCACCAAGGAACAAGAAAGATGTGATGAGTTTCTTGGGGAGGCTTAATTACATCAGCCGGTTAATAGCACAGTCTACAGTCATCTGTGAGCCAATCTTTAAGATATTGAAGAAGGACGTTGCGACCAAATGGACCGATGATTGTCAAAAGGCTTTCGACAGAATCAAGGAATATTTGTCAACACCGCCAGTCTTGGTACCGCCTGAGCCAGGTAGACCTTTGTTACTCTACCTTGCAGTATTAGATGGAGCTTTCGGCTGCGTTCTGGGGCAGCATGATGAAACGGGAAGGAAGGAACAAGCTATTTATTACCTCAGCAAGAAGTTCACTCTGTATGAAGCCCGGTATTCCCTATTGGAATGCACCTGCTGCGCTTTGACTTGGGTCGCCCAGAAGTTGAGGCACTACTTCTGTGCCTACACAACATACCTTATATCCAGGATGGATCCCTTGAAGTACATCTTCCAGAAGCCCATGCCCACTGGCAAGCTAGCCAAGTGGCAAATCCATCTGAGCGAGTTCGACATTATCTATATAACTCAGAAGGCGGTTAAAGGACAAGCTCTGGCAGACCATCTTGCTGAGAATCCCGTAGACGGAGGATACAAACCCCTGAAAACATATTTTCCTGATGAAGAGGTATCATTCGTAGGAGAAGACATTGCAGAATCCTATGATGGTTGGAGGATGTCTTTGATGGAGCAGCAAACTTCAAAGGAGTCGGTATTGGAGCAGTACTAGTATCAGAGACCGGCCAACATTATCCGGTATCCGCCAAACTCAGGTTCCCTTGCACCAACAATATGTCCGAATACGAAACCTACATCTTGGGGATCAACATAGCCATTGACATAAACGTCCAGGAGCTGTTAGTGATTGGTGATTCAGACTTATTGGTACATCAGGTACAAGGAGAATGGGCAACAAATAATGCCAAGATATTGTCGTATCTGCACCACGTACAGGAATTAAGAAAGAGGTTCACAAAGATGGAGTTCCGGCACGTCCCCAGAATCTAGAATGAGTTCGCTGACGCATTAGCTACTTTGTCCTCAATGATCCAGTATCCAGACAAGAATTTCATCTACCCTATTCCCATAAAAATCCATAATCAGCCAGCTAATTGTGCACATATCGAAGAAGAAGCAGACAGAAATCCTTGGTTTCATGACATAAATAGGTACTTGGCAAAAGGAGAATACCCCGAGCTTGCAAATTCCACTCAGAAACGCACACTTCGGAGAATTTCCAACAATTTTTTCCACAGCGGAGGAATCCTGTATAGGAGGACTCCTGATTTGGGGTTATTAAGGTGTGTTGATGCAAAGGAAGCATCAAAGTTGCTGGAAGAAATTCATGCAGGGACCTGTGGCCCACATATGAACGGTTTTGTTTTAGCAAAGAAAATACTCTGAATAGGTTACTTTTGGATGGCTATGTAAACGGACAGCATCCAGTATGTTCGGAAGTGCCACCGCTGCCAGATACATGGGGATATGATAGAAGTTCCTCCAAGTGAGCTCAATGCAACAAGCTCACCATGGTCGTTCACCGCCTGGGGTATGGACGTTATTGGACCAATTGAGCCAGCTGCTTCCAATGACCACGGGTTCATTTTGGTCTCCATTGATTACTTCACTAAATGGGTTGAAGCAGCCTCCTACAAAGCAGTTACTAAGAAATTTGTGGCCGACTTTGTCCGCGACCGCATCATTTGTCGGTTCGAGGTTCCAGAGCCAACTATCACCGAGAATGGTTCTAATCTCAACAGTGACTTGATGAAAGCTATGTGTGAAACTTTCAAGATCAAACACAAGAATTCCACAGCATACAGACCTCAGATGAATGGAGTCGTGGAGGCTGCTAACAAAAATATCAAGAAGATACTAAGAAAGATGATAGAAAGGCACAAGCAATGGAATGAAAAGTTATCATTCGCCTTACTGGGATATCGCACCACCGTCCGCACGTCAACAAGAGAAACTCCCTACATGCTAGTTTATAGTACAGAGGCTGTAATTCCTACCGAAGTGGAGATTCCATCTCTAAGAATTATACAGGAAGTCGAGCTCAGCGATGCAGAGTGGGTAAGAAGCCGTTATGAACAACTAGCCCTCATAGATGGGAAGAGAATGAATGCAGTATGTCATGGTCAACTATATCAGAACAGAATGGCCAGAGCCAAGAAAGTCAAGTCGAGACGATTCACACCAGGGCAGCTGGTGTTAAAGAAAATCTTTTCGCATCAAGACGAAGCCAAGGGGGAGTTCTCTCCTAACTGGCAAGGTCTGTACATGGTTCATAGAGTGCTGACAGGAGGAGCATTTATACTCGTAGAAATGGACGGAGAAGTCTGGCCCAAGCCAATCAATTCAGATACAGTCGAGCGCTACTATGTGTAATCTTTATGCTTCCTCAATGATGTAATTTGAACTACGCCTGACCTGATTCCCGTTTAAGAGGGGATACGTAGGCAGCCCTATAGGTTCGGTCACAATTCAATAAATCTATTTTTTTCCCTACAATTGGAAAATGGGGCATCCTCAAAATTCTGAAGCAAGTTCAGCCAGTCACGGTGCGAGCAGCAGTCAGAGGCATCAACCCAGCAAATTGGGGCAAAATTTTGAGGAGGACCCTCAAAATTCCCCAGCAGAAGAGGTTGCAATGTCTCAAACCGTGCCACGTCGTTGGTTCATCTAAAAACTATTCTAGATTATATATTACACTTTTATAAAATCATGCATATTTATTAAAACAGCTTGTTTAGCGAACGCTACCCCAATGATACAGACAGTATCATCAGATCAAGCCAACGAGCCAATCAGAGCCAGCGGGAATGCGAACTAACCTTCCCCCTTACAAAACTCACGATCTTTCTTTGGATGCAGGCACAAATTGCAGAATCCCCAAAACATATTATCCACTCAAAGGATAGACATCGTTCCTCAAACTCATCGCACACGCAAATATTATTATCATCACAAATTATGCTTCATTATCACAATGCCCTACCGCAATTAACGCCAGCTAAGAATTTATGTCGTCTTTCCTTGCATATTGCATAAGGCTACCTTTCTACCTTTCGAGACTAAACGTTTTCTCCATCTGCATCTGCATATTGCATAAGGCTACATTTCTACCTTCCGAGACTAAACATTGTCTCCATCTTCATCCGCATATTGCACAAGGCTACATTTCTGCCTTACGAGACTAAACGGTGTCTCCATCTGCATGCGCATATTGCATAAGGCTACCTTTCTGCCTTCTGAGACTAAAAGCTATCTCCATTTGCATCCGCATATTGCATAAGGCTACCTTTCTGCCTTCCGAGACTAAACGATGTCTCCATCTGCATCCGCATATTGCATAAGCCTACCTTTTTGCCTTTTGAGACTAAACGTTATCTCCATCTGCATCCGCATATTGCATAAGGCTACCTTTCTGCCTTCCGAGACTAAACGATGTCTCCATCTGCATTCGCATATCGCATAAGGCTACCTTTCTGCCTTCCGAGACTAAACGATGTCTCCATATGCATTTGCATATTTCATAAGGCTACATTTCTGCCTTCCGAGACTAAACGATGTCTCCATCTGCATTCGTATATTGCATAAGGCTACCTTTCTGCCTTCCGAGACTAAATGTTGTCTCCATCTGCATCTGCATATTGCATAAGGCTACCTTTCTGCCTTCTGAGACTAAACGTTGTCTCCCATTTACTTTTCAAAAGCAACCCCTTGTCTCTATCATTCGCTTCCTTTCGGGATAAGCTTCACCCTTTTTAAATTTGCAAGACTAAGCTCTGTCTTGACACCATCATGCTATTGCATCTTCATGGGCTAAAATATCGTCAACCTATCCAAAGGCGTCATCGTTCAGAGGCACCATCTTCATAGACCGAGAACACCATGTCATGGCCTGAGGATCTCTTTTTATCATTTTGCATATAATTATTCAAAGGCGTCATGGTTCAAAGGAACCATCCTCATGGCCCGAGAACATTATTTCATGGCCTACGAATCCTGCATTAAGCAATTCATGGCCTAGGACATTATGGTCTAAGGACGTCAACCTCAACCGTCCAAAGACAGCATTCATAGTCCAACGGGAATCTGCATCATGTTTAAATTACGCGCAATATACGCTTGTTATTCATTTGCAGGAAATCCGGCTAGGAACAGCCAGCCAGGCAAGAGCGGACCGCTCTAATTCTCCTAACTACCCCGTAAGCCATTTTGTTCACCTTACCTTGCACCTTGCGTCCGTCCTCGTAAGACTTCACCGATATACTTCGCCGGTGACTCATGAACTACATACAGACTGATTCATGTACAACCAGGGATATGTAGGCAGCTCAGAAGCCAAGGTGCAGCCTAAACTTTCATACTATCTCCCTTCGGTCAAAATTGGCCATCATATCTTTACCTGACAACTCTTTCATCCTTTCCGGGTAAAGAGGGGCAGTTGTTGATACCCAATTTTTCCTCAAATTATTTTCAAACTTGCATATATACTTTCAAAATCATTCTTTACAGTGACTAGTGTTTTCCCATAATTTTTCGTATTTTTTTTATTTATTTAATACTTTATATCCCATAATTATTCATATATGATGTTATAAATAATTTCAAATTATTTACTTACTCAATATGTTATTTATATCCTATTTAACTCCCTTAGGATTTAATTATTTCACAAATTAGCCAATATTGGCATTATTTAGTTAATTTCAGCAGTTTTTGCGATTATAGCACAAATGTACATTTATACCATTTTAAAATCAATAAATGATCATTTATATTTTTATATATTGGTCAATCGCCTTAATTTAATTTATTTGGTCTCAATTTCATTGTTTACAATTATTAGCTATTTTAATTAATTAATTATCTTATTTAATAGGGTATTTAACGTTTAGCCCATTTTTCTTTAAATTATAGCCAATCTTAAACCAACCCCCACCTGACCCAAAACCCATTCTCTAACCCAACCCAAAACCCGTTCCTACCCGGCCCAACCACATACCCGATCTGAACCATTGGTCAAATAAAATCAACGGTCCAGATCATAGTTACCATAATTAAACCCCTACCACTACCCCCTCCGACCCCTCATAGTGTAGACCTGACTGTGTTTGTTTCCTAAACTATGTATGTTTTTCAGTTGCTGATTGTCCTATTTCTTTTCCTCCTCAAACTGGTTTCTCATAAAAGCAAACTCTCATGTTGTTCTTCAAGGCTTATTCAAAACATTTATTTCAGAAAACTATTTCCAACTCAACTTTTTTTAAAACTATGAGCACATCTCACTACTCCTAGTTCTAAGTCCAGCCCCCTTCGTGTGAGCACTGCCTTAGGGACCATTTGAGTACCCATTGAACTCTGACACACAAGGCTGGCATTCCCACACTGCACTTACTCATTCCTGGCTAGGGTACCTGGGTGTGAGCACTGCTTGGGATCCTCTGAGGTCCTTAGGAACCCTGACACACCTGGGTTATAAAAGGTCATGGCATATGGCATTGTTGGATCTGAGGATTTGGGCTTATTGTTAGGCTCCCTATAGTGTAACTTCTTAATTTCCTTATTTACTTATGGAATTTGTGCAATGTTGTTCTGTAATAATTAATTGTAAAAATGATTCTGGGGCTGGGTAGTGAAATGGGTGGGGTATGCATGCTTAGTATAGAATGCATGCTTAGTATAGATACGGGTAGAAACCATGCTTATAGGTTTGATTTCATATATGCGCAATAGCCACCATGCTTAGGAATACATGTCATACATGCATTAGATATCATGATACTTAGGTCCATTCATGTCAACATATCATCATACTTATATCCACTTAGAAATCATGTTTATAGTTGGATAACAACAGAAAAATGGCTGTTATAATATTACTGTTTCAGCATTCTCACAATTGTTTCATCTAGAAATCCCGTTTTAGGCTAAATAACTAATTATTGTCAAATCTTACATCTTAGAAATCATGTCCCCTTAGGATTTCATTCTTAGCATGCTCATGTTATCTATGCCAAAATAATGTGTTAAAATAAATAGCTGTTATGAACACCTAGAAATCATGTATTAGGTTTCAGTAACTTAACAAGGAATTACGTCTTTGTGTGTTCTGTATTTAGTCAGAATGTGTTAATGAATCTCCCTAAGAAATAGATTCTAATATTGAATATGCTCATGCATTTAGAACAGCATGTAAAAATTTGCATCCTTCTGCACCTTGTTTTGCATTTAGATGCCATGTCCTTAGGATTGCATTTATATTCACCCCTTTATCTTGGTTAAGATTAAAAACAGACTCATCCTTGTCCAGCTACTATTTTCTGAAAAAGCTAAAACAGTGTAACTGGAGCGGTTTCATACGCCTAGGCAAGCCTTAGGTATTAAACTTATTAAAACTGGATATCTACCTTCTTTCTGTGTGTTGTTTGGTTAATAATAGGTCAGGATTGATAGTCTGAATCTGGTAAAGATCCTTTTCTCTGAAACTCGGTAAAAACACTGCCTCATTACTGTATTCTCGCCTACATCATGCTTTAGGTCCTGAAGTTAAAGACTTTACTTGTGTTTTCGTCGTGCTATTTATGTGTATAATTTGGGGAAGAATATCTGAGCCTCATATCTGCCTCTATATGTTTTCCCTATATTTGCAGTCCTAATTGTTTTATTTGTCATTTAGCATTTTGTCCTTTAAACCTAGGGTTTCAGCCTAGTACTCACCCTCTAGGAATAGTAGCCCCTAGCTTCCTACAGGACTGATAGGATGGGACGGGTAATTGCACGCAATAAGTTTCGTGACCAACACGCGCTTTAATAACCTTTACGGGGTGGGAAGGGTAGAATATAGATATGATGACCGGTGCGCTAATACCACATGTAGCCCCTCTTCGAGGAGTGATTACCGGGTATTGCATTGATGTGATCCATATTATTATAAACCTAGGACACCTTTTATATGCTTAGCTCGTAATCTTTTCCAATGTCTAATCTCCTTTACCATTTTCAAACATCTGCATGCTTAAGACTTAAATCCCCTCTTATTTGAGCCTTTATTTGTTTGTTTGCTAATTGTACAAATTCACAAAACCATTCGGCCGGGAACCGCATGTGTGGATCCTGAGGGTTGCCTAACACCTTCCCCTTAGGATAATTTCAAGCCCTTACCCAAGTATCTGGTTAGCAACGTAGTTATAATTGAACCCCTTAGGTTCCCTAACGCACCGTTAAAATCGTTAGGTGGCGACTCTTCAAAATATGCAAACCCCCTTTTCCAAAAGGAATGAGTTGTCCCAACCAATGTCATGAACCCGATCTCCGCAAGGAAAAAGGGGGCGCGACAGTTTCGCCTTAGTAATTATTACCGTTAAAACCTGAGGGTCTGCCTAGCACCTCTCTTATAGGATAAAAGTCCTAAATTCTTCCGGGACTGATAGGAAGGGACGGGTAATAGCATGCAATAGAGGTCGAAACCAACACTCAATTTAGTTACTTTCACGGGGTGGGAAAGGGTAGATATGGATATGATGACCGGTGCTTAATACCACGTGTAGCCTCTCTTTGAGGAGTGTCATACCGGGTATTGCATTGATGTGATCCATATTATAAACAAACCTAGGGACCCCTTTATTCCCATAAACATGCTTAGATTGTAATTATTTTCAAAATCTAGCTTTAACTTTAATTGTTTCTAAACCTATGTTTACTTAGACTAAATCCCCTACTATTTGAGCCATATTTTTTTATTTGCTAATTGTACAAAATTCACAAAAGTTGTTTAGCCGAGAACCACACTTGTGGATCCTGAGGGGTGCCTAACACCTTCCCCTTAGGATAATTTCAAGCCCTTACTCTGTCTCTGGTTAACAACCTAGTTATAGATAAACCCCTTAGGTACCCTAACGCACCTCAAACCCGTTAGGTGGCGACTCTCAAAAACACAAACCCCTTACCCAAAAGGAAAGAGTTGTCTCAACCGAATGTCATAAACCCGATCTCCGCGAGGAAAGAAGGGGGCGCGACAATAATTAGATTAGATTTTTTTCAGTCTCATACTTTCAATAGTATACTCTTGTGCCATATGCTAAAATGATTCATTAACATCTAATGATATCATCTTTATGTTCTTGGAAAATTCAGACTTACACAAGAGATTTCTCAGTGAAGAACCTGGTTCATCAAGATTACTTGGTATGTATTCTACACTCTGCATAATTTGGAATAACTATATTTGGATCATGATTAAAATAAAAGTATCAGCTAATCCCAAATCCTTTTTGGACTTATCTGTTACAAAATGAACCAGTTTCGTTCAAAAGAAGTCCTAACCGCATTAAGTGCCTAGATTCTAGGGATAGTCTCCAACGTCTTTTCAAACAGAAATCCAGTTTGATTAGACTTCTGAAAGGCTGCTGTTACCCAATTAAACACTCCTCTTTTTGATTAGGCTTAGTGTCTTCTTCACTTCACCTTTTCATGCCGTCAAAATATTCTCCATCTCCTCTCATCTTCCAAACATAATCTAATTCTTTTTTGTTCATGCCCAAGCACAGAAATGGCAAACACCTATGATAATCCTTCATCACCACCCCAGGAAACCACTTCCACACCTCCTATCACCCCTTCAAACACACCAATCCCTAAGAAAAGGGTAAAAATGATGGCTCGCAAGGTTGTCGCTGGTGGAGAGCAGATTAAGAAAATAAATGAACAATTGAAAGCGGGTAGGAAAAAAAACCCCAGAAATCTGATGAATCATTCAAATCTGCTACTGAGGGGGAAGAAATGGTTTCTTCTGAGACAAAACAGGTTACATTTAGCCCTAAAGTTACTCTTGAAATTATTTCTGAGGTTGCTACGAATCTGAAAAATAGGTTTGTGCTGGTAGGATCTATGGCAGGTGTTGAAACTACTAAGTCTGGAAGGGTTGTGGTAAAAATGAAAAGAGAAAAGAAAAGGAGAGTGAGGGTGCTCGGAGTACTATGAGGGGTAAGGGAAAAGGAGTGGTTGGTTCTTCACCCAATCATGTTGGTCTAACTAAAGAATCAAGTGCTATGGTAGTTTGGGGGTGAGGAATCTGCTGGAGTAGAGGAAAGTGTGAGAGAAACAGGGGGAAGTGGGTCTGGAGAAGCTGCGGAGGGGCTGGTTCGACTTGGGAAAATATAGATGAACACATGTTCCATCTGAACAAGATACCCTCGAAGACCTACTGAAAACTGTGACTGAAAGTTACAATCCAAAGAAGAAAGGAAGTTTGGGAACTAAAACCCCTGGCACTACTAGAACAAACAAGAAAAGGAAGGTTGCATCTTCTATCCCTATAGAAATTCCTCTCACAAGAGGAAGAGCTACAAGGAGTCAGAAGAAGCAAAGTGAGGCTGAACTGGAGAAAGACTTAGAAGAAAGTAAAAGAAAAGTTGTGATGATAGGCTATAATTACGTATTTTATTCGCTTATTACACTCTAATTCACTGCACTTTAATTGAGTTTGAGCTTTAATCGCTAGTGTTTTGCACTAAATGTGTGTCTTATGCCTTGTAGGAGTGATTCCGATCTATTTAGATGTTATGGAATGAATCCAAGATATTTTGGAGCTTTGAAGTATGATTAAAATCCCAAGGATTAAGTTGGGATCGTGTTCGGGGATCAACGGATGATAGTGCACTTTAAGAACGAAACGAACAATCGAGCAGGCATACTGAGCATTGTCCAGTAAAATGCACATAGTTTTTCGCTCGGAACTCTGTTTGGGCTCCATAATATATCGTTGGTAAAATCTTTAAAAGGAATACAACTTTTATGTTTTACATTTTTCCAAATTTCCAAATACGTGTTGCGTGGGGTGCCGCGTAGCGCGCCGCGACTGTGTAAATTGTTGCTGCCCTCAAACTGCATGCTCTCTAAAGTTCCCCACAAGCACAATGTGTGGCGCGTCGCCCCATGCGGTGCGCCTGTGCAAATTTTACAGATCTAGAGTCCTACTTCGTGTGGGAGAAAGTGGTTTCATCTGGGCCCGACCCTACTTAGTATAAATACATGTAAAAACATTATTTTTGCAACTTTTGACAGACTTTTGACCTAGGGAGAGCACAGAGTCGCCGTGGAGGCTGGGTTTCATCTTTTTTTCCACCAAACTTAGTATTTTTTTTATTTTTCTTTGTATGATTTGTTGTTTGGATACCATGTCTATGTGGAGCTAAAACTTCACGTTCTAGAGTTGTGGTTCTTTCATGACTGTTGTTATTCGAATATTGATTTTGATTTCTTGATTTATCGTATTGGTTTATTTATTCATTCTTGTGCTTAATTATTTGATTTCTTGATCACCAATTGAATACTATCTACGAATCTAGAGTTGAACTCGAAAGTGGAAATTCTAGATTGCATAGAGGATTGAGTAGAGCAAGTTCTTGAACATGGGCATCGGGGAATGGATTCGCGGTTAGGATAGACATATACCTAATTTCCTTACTTGGTTGATTTACAGGAATTATAAATGCATTTTTGTTAGTTCTAATTCCATAGACATATAGGCATTAGGTTAGCTTGAATAGGTGAGTAAGAACTCGACAGATTCTTATGAGCAATATTAACCCTGTCAACCAATAAACCAGGTAAACTAATTAGTCAATTCAATTGAAGAATACAATATGATTGTTAGATAGCCCATAATCCTAGATCGTTTTCATCGCATTGATAACATAAAAATCTACTATCCTTTTGTTCTAGTTTACTATTTGTTTTTCTTTATTTTAATTAGTTTAGAATCAAATACTTCTAGGTTTAATTCTTGTTTAGATAGTTAGGAAAGTCCAATTTAGTTAATAGTTAATCACAAGTCCTCGTGGGTTCGACATCCGACTTTTGGTCACTTTATTACTTGACGATCGCGTATACTTGCGTGTGCATTTGACCGCAACAAGTTTTGGCGCCGTTGTCGGGGACTTAAAAATTAGCTATTTTTCTAGGTTAGATATTTATTTTTTATCTATTCAATTTTTTTAGTTTAGTTAGTATTTTTTATTTATTTATTTTAACATAACATCTTGGAATGAAAATTGTTCGAATGATGGTTATTCTTATTTTGTTGATCCTTATGCATATTGTGGAGGACCTCACTGGTGGAAAAATTGTCAGAATGTTCCCGGGAGCGAGTTGTGCGCACGATCTCAATCCTTTGAGTGGAATATTTGCAATATGTGTGGTGGTCAAGATGGCCATTGAGATGGTTGTCCTAATTCTTGTCATCATTCTCTGAGTCCTTATTATGATCTTTCTAATGATATTTGTGAGTTTGATAGGGGCAATGAAGTGCAGGATATGGAACCTGATGCATATATTAGGGATATTTTGAGGCAAGTTGCAGAGCAACAGGATGAACTCAAAAAATATATGAAAAGAATGAGGGCAGCATTCACAAGAATGAAATCCAATATGGAAGAATTGAATGAAGAGAGCAAGTACCAGCAACAGGAAAATTTTGGAAAAGAGGAGATTTTGAGTCAAACTTGGCTGGTAGAACAAGCTGAAAGATTGGAAATATATGAGGCTCAATGCGATGAAATTATTGATGGGATGAGACACCTTATAGAAGGAAGAGCTGAACTGGGACAAGAGATCGATAAATTTTGCATTGTTTCTCACACTTTAGAGGCTCAATTGAATGCAAAGATTGATGCATCTAACGCCCAACAAAATAATAATGAGTAGTGTGAATCTGAAAAGGAGCTTATACGCCAAATTGAGGAGCTAAAAGTGGAGAGCCAATCATTTGAGCATATTTTTGTTGATGATGCCCATGTTGAGAAAAGTACACTAGAGCTTTGTGAGGAAGCATATAATGTTATAGTTGAAGACTCTAGTGCATGTAAATATGAGGATATAAAGAATAATACAATTCTAGAGTTAGGGCATACTGGTCCTCATTCCATAAATTTTTAAAAATTGTGTTTGGATGATGACATGGAAATCGAGTCATCTGAGCCTTTGGAGGAGCCAATGGACGAGGAACGGGGTGCCTATATTCTTGAATTCGTCGTGCTAGAGAGACATAATTACATACCTCATTCGAAGGCCAAGAAGTGTAAAACACGATATTGGTTGCTTGGCCCAATTAAATTTGTCTCACCGCTCAGGGAGCATAACAGAAAGCTTCAAGCCAAATTAGGGGCTCAATTCATAAGTTCGAGGTGGAGGCAAAAAGAGGTTCAAGTCGCGCCGCGACTTTAAATTAGGCGCTTGTTGGGAGGTAACCCAGCTTTACTGCTTTCTTTTATTTTTATTATATTATTTTTGTAATGTGTGTTTTTATTTTGTAGGATTATAATCATAGAAAGCAAAGCCATTGGAAGAGTGCAAAAGTGAGCTAGATGGTGAGAACTAAGTGTGGGGTGTCTACACAAAGGACCATGCCTGGGGGGAGTCTGAGTATCTCGTGAGTAGCTATTGCTTCGGCCTTTGGCCTTTCAGGGAGTTTCTTATCCATCCTCATTATTGTTTTGCTTTATTTGTGCATTGGGAACACTGCACTCCATTAAGTGTGGGGTGGGAGAATTTCTCTAGATGATTAGTAGTAGTGTGTTAGAAAAATATTAACTTCTTGTTTTTGTTTTCATAGTTGTGTAGTATTTTAGTAGCTCCTAAGAAAAATCGAAAAAAAAAAGTAAAAAAATTGGACTTCTCCCTACGATGGATCTGCTAGATAGTTTTCTTGAGGGATTTGAGTCTAAAGAAAAAGAACAAAAAGATTTTCCCCGTTGGTTTTTATTTATGATCCGGTTCTTTTCCAAGAGTTTTGTTAGAACTGGGTGTAGTTAGTTTTTATTTTCTTAGAAGTAGGAAACTTTGTGCTATGTTTTGAATTGAAGCAATATCTCTTGACTTTGTTATGCCTTGAGAATAGTGAGTACTTTAGTTGTGACGCTTAGGCTCAATTTTTGACTCTTATATAAGTACCTTAAATTGTATGATATTAATTTGCTTAACTGCTTTGACTAGAGTGTCTTGATGAGTCCAATCCTGAGTGAGTTATGTGCCATATGTGTGTGAGGTTTGTGTGAAATTCTGTGCATTGCATTTGATTTCTAGAACTTGCCCTGTGTGTTTGCAAAGAGAAATAGTAGTTTTGTTCAGTCTTGGAAGTGATACAGGCGTTTCTTTGTTGAACCAGTTATATGTTTTACCCGGCTAATTGTTATGTATCGTAGTTAAGCCATTTGAGCCAGCAATCCTGTTTCTTTGGCAACCACATTACAAGTCTTACCCATTTATTTTGAATTGACCATTTATTTGAACCTTTTCACCTCTCATGAGCACTTGAATTGTTATGAACTTTGTAAAAGTTAAAGGGGAGGTTGGTTTGGATTTTGAGTGGTACTAATGAAATAAGGAGAAAGGTGCATTGTTTTGAAAAAGTAAGAGGCGCTTGAATTGAAAAAGAAAGAAAGAAAAAATAGTTGCGCTGTTGTGAAAAAAATTCCTTTATAGTGGTGACTTTTGATGTAATTGTACTTAAAGAAGTATGGAGTTAATACACATTGGGGTGAAGGTGGAGTTATTATTTGACATAAGTATGGTGTTTTTAAAGTTGAAGTGTATGTATTAAAGTGCTAAGGGAGGGTCACTATTGTAGCTAAATGTATCCTACCCGTCCCGCATCCTACATTACAACCAATTAAAGTCCTACTTGATCCTAGACTGAATAAGCTCGATTAGTAGAGTAGTACACTACGGGCAAGCCTATGGTGCATCTTGTGTGGCATATGAATGTTATTTCTAAGAGTGAGTGAATTCTTTCTACCTTGCGTTCCTGATTGTTCTTAAATTTTATTGTGTGTGGAACTACTCTCTTTTGTTGTGTGAGAGAACTTGATTCATGAAGGAAAGGTAATGTCATTGACCTCTATGTTAGAGTAAGTGAGTGATTTGTAAATAATGTGTGGTACTTGTGAGTCAAATCTTGAGGTGAAGATGTTACACTCTTGTGCGTGGTCTATTTTAAATATTCTTGGTGTGATGAGTAAGGAGAATTGTTTTAAAAGGTTGTGCCTATATAAAGTGTAGTTTGATTGCCCGAGGAGGAGAAATGGTTTAAGTGTGGAGTGTTATGCTATAATTACGTATTTTAGTCGCTTATTATACTCTAATTTACTGCACTTTAATTGAGTTTGAGCTTTAATCGCTAGTATTTTGCACTAAATGTGTGTTTTATGCCTTGTAGGAGTTATTCCTATCTATTTAGATATTATGGAATGAATACAAGTTATTCTGGAGCTTTGAAGTCTAAGTAAAATCCCAAGGATTAAGTCGGGATCGTGTTCGGGGATCAACGGATGATAGTGCACTTTAAGAACAAAATGAAGAATCGAGTAGGTATACTGAGCATTGTCTAGTAAAATGCACATAATATTTCGCTCGAAAATTTGTTTGGGATCCATAATATATCGTTGGAAAGCTATTTAAAAGGGATATAACTTTCATATTTTATATTTTTCCAAATTTCCATAGTCGTACCGCGTGGGGCCCCGCGTAACGCGCCACGACTGTGTAAATTGCTGCTGCCCTCAAATTGCATGCTATCTGAAGTTCCCCACAAGCACACCGCATGGTGGGTCGCCCCATGCGGCACGCCTATGCAAATTTTATAGAGCCAGAGTCCTATTTGCGCGGGAAAAGGTGGTTTTGTCTCGGCCCGACTCTACTTTGTATATGTCACGACCCCAAATTCTAAGTTGGCCGTCATGGCGCATGTCATGGAACTAGGCAAGCCAACCGTTTCAGACTATCAATATATATATATCAAATTTCCCCAAAATTTAACAAATTTTAAAAATATCAGAAAGAGATAAAACAAAATACACACTTCCCCAAAACCTGGAGTCAACTGTCATGAGAATCTAAGACTGAAAATATAATGTACAACATAGTGACTTGCTACAACAAAAGTCTGAGGTACAAAAGACCCAAAGAAACTATGATTTGAGGGAAGGAAAGGAGGTGAGCTGGGGACGCTGAGCATCTACCTCTATCCTCGAACAACACCAAGCTCGTCCTGAAATCAACTACTGAGATGGTCCGGTACTTGGGTCTGCACACAGAGGTGCATGGAGTATCGTGAGTATGCCAACTCAGTAAGTAATCAATGTAACTAAAAACTTGAGTGTAGTGATGAGCAATTAAATCATGTAAATCCATATAATGAATAACAGTGGAAATGAATAAATCAAGTGAGAAATCTACAATTCCGAATATTTCATAAAAACTCTGGTTTCCATTTAAAAATCTCGTAGGAAAACTTTTGTCCAACATTTATTATCAAAGGCTCAGTGTAAAGAAGAGTGAAAAATAGCATTTTCATAAAATATAAGCCCCTCGGGCACAATATCACTCATAATAAAGCCTCTCGGGCAAGCCTCTCAGTCACTCGTGACTCCACTATCAGTATCTCATGCTCTCACTTAACACACGTACTCAGTAAGTACCATGAACACACACAACTGTTGCGGTAGGCAGCCTGCTCCACTACATTTATACATACATATATATATTTATACTGCTGCGGCGTGCAGCCCGATCCATATATATAACATATATTGTTGCGGCGTGCATCCCGATCCATATAATAGTCGACTGCGCTCACTGAGGGTGTACATACTCCTGGAGGGGCTCCTTCAGCCCAAGCGCTATATCTGATGCAGCGTGCAGCCCGATCCAATATGTATATTGCTGCGGCGTGCAGCCCGATCCATATATATATAATCTATATTGTTGCGGCGTGCAGCCCGACCCACATATAATATATAACACATATATTGTTTCAGTGTGCAACCCATCCCATAACTATCCTCACACACTCGGTTCTCGGCCTGACTCAGTCACCCTCACAAGCCACTTGGGCAATTTATCTTGACTCACAGGACTCGGCCCAAAATATTTTTCAGAGTTTTTCAAGCAGTGTGATAACAGTGAAAATAACAACAAGTAGGAAACAATGACTGAGTTCACAATTTACTAACAGGATAGTGGTAGAATAGTGTAAAAGTACCCCCTGAGGGTCTAAACAGGTCGGCATAAGCCCCAAACATGGAAAATACCCCTGAGGATCTAAACAGATCGGCGACATGGCTCACAGCCCATAAAGAAGTATAAACTTCTGAAAGACAGGATGTCGTAAGGTTTCAAATCGAATACGCGGCTTAATATTCTCTAGGGGACGGACCAAGTCACAATCCCTATCGATGCACGCCCCCACGCTCATCACCTAGAATGTGCTTCACCTCATTTATCAACACAATAACAAATAATGGGGTGTCATACCCTCAGGTTTAGAGTTACAATCGTTACTTACCTCAAAACAGCCCAAAAGCTACTCCGCGATGTGCTTGCACCTCGAATTGGCTCCCAAAGGCTCCGAATCTAACCAAAATCAGATTAACATCATCAATACACGCTAAAGGAACAAAATACAATCGAAAGATATAAATTTTAACACAATTCTCGAAATTCGGCCAAATCCGAGCCCTGGGCTCACGTCTCAGAATTCGATAAAATTTACATCACTAGAAACTCATCCTCCCACGATTCTACACATACCAAGAACACCACAATCGGACCACAATTGCCTACCCAAACCGCCAAAAGAATTTTCCAAACCTCCTCCCATTTTTCCAAACTTTTTCTACTTTAATCCTTCAAATTACAAGCCTAATCCGAAGAAAATAGCATAGAAACGAGTTTTATAATCCGGGAACTTACCTCCACTAAAGAACCTCGAATTATTTCTTCAATTTGCTCCCAAACAAGCTCCACCCGCATGCAACAATGGAAGAATGACTAAAATTTTGCAGAGGCACCATTTTATATTGTTCTGCCCAGTTAATCCGCACTTGTGGACCTTTCCTCGCACCTGCGGTCCCAAGTGCGCACCTGCGAAAACCCACTAACAGTCCAATTCTCACACCAGCGGTCCCTTTTCCGCACCTGCGGCTTCGCAGGTGAGGTCAACTCTTCGCACCTGCGAACTCCTCCTGCCTAGCCTCTTTTCGCACTTGCGCATGGACTTTCGCACCTGTGGCATCGCACCTGCGACTGCCCATCTGCAGGTGCGGCCACAACATAAGATTCACACTAGCAATTATTTGCTGCAAATTTCCTAAGTCCGAACCTCCGCTAACCATTCGAAATCAATCCCGAGCCCCTCGGGGCCCCAACCAAACATACCAACACACCCCATAGCATCATTCAAACTTAGTCGAGCCTTCGAAACACCAAAAACACCACAAAACCACCAAAATTACATCAAATTCAAACCTATGAACTTTAAAACTTCTAAAATTTCGCCAATGATGCTGAAACCAACCAAAACATATCTGATTGACCTGAAAATTTGCACACATATCTAAAATGACATTACAAACTTGTTCCAACTTCCAGAATTCCATTCCGACCCCGATAGCCTATTTTCCACTGCCGACCGGAAATCGCCAAAAACTAACTTTCGCCAATTCAAGCCTAATTCTACACCGGACATCAAAACTTCATTCTGAACACACTCCTAAGTCCCAAATCACCTAACGAAGCTATCCGAGCCATAAAGTCCGCATTCTGAGGTCGTTTATTAATGTTGACTTTTCAACTATTAAGCTAGTTTAAGAGACTAAGTGTCTCTAATCTCACCACGACCACTCTGAACCCGAACTAACCGACCCAACACAACATAAACAGGATAAGCAACATATGATAAAGCAGAAATGGGGGAAACGGGGCAAATCTCACGAAACGACTGGCCGGGTCGTTACAGTATAAATACATGTAAAAATGTTATTTTTGTAACTTTTGACAGGCTTTTGACCTAGGGAGAACACAGAGCTGTCGTAGAGGCCGGGTTTCATCTTGAAAGAAATAGGGCGGGCTTCGAATAACAATAGTCATGAAAGAACCACGACGGGTTTCATCTTGGCTAAAGAACCAGGTCTTCTGTGAAATCAAGAAAAGTGAAAATTATGGAGGAAGAAGAATGGAGTGGAGATAAAAAGAAGATGATTCTGATGTTGAGAAGGAAAAGATGGTAAAATTTGGAAAGAGGACTATCTTGAAAGGAAGACTCCTCAGGGACTTGGATGAGGAAGGAATAGTAATGCTTCTGGAGAAGTTACAGTTGCAAGGCTAGAAGGACATGGTCCTTTCAGATGGATGGAAGGCTGGCCAGAACTGAAATTGTGGAGTTTATGGCCAATTATGAGATCAAGAATGATCGGGTAACCAGTGTGGTAAAGAGGGTGACCGTGAATTTTGATGAGAAAGAGCTGGGAGAGATCTTGGGTGTACCTGCTGAAGGGTGCAATGATTATAAGAAGCTCAAATGGCCAAGTCTTGAGAATCTCCCTGTTGCCCCTGCCATTACTAGGAAATTTGGTGACAATTAAGAGGAAATTGAGCCCAAGGATATTTACAAAAGTGATATGAAGCCATCCCACAAAGTGTTGTTTGAATTTGTAAACAAATGTGTGTTGTCAAGGCGGGAAAGGAGGCACATTGCCACATTCATGGACCTGATCCTTATGGAATGTTTGGACAGTGGGAGGCAAATCAATTGGCCTGGATTTATATTCCAGATTCTTGATAGGGTTCTAAATGGCCCAAGACTCATGCCATACCCTATGGATTTATTCTCACGACTGTACTTGCACACTTCAAAGTACCCATCAAGAAATAGGAAGTTGGTACTAGCAAGGATCATTTTGGGGAAAACACTTTAACTGCTTGTGACTATAAAGTCCAAACCACTAGTAAAGAACCTGGTTCATCCAAAAAGGTACCAGTGAATAGAAAAGTGCAAGCCTTGGTGCAAGAAAGTGGGACTAGGGATGCTGAGATTGAGAGGTTGAAGAAGAGGTCGGCAGAAGTGGAGACTGAGAGAGATGCTCTCAGAACTGAGCTGGCAAAATAAAAGGAGAAGAATGATGGCATTCTTCAGTATATGCTGAAACTACTCCAAGACAAAAACCAAGAACCTGATCCTTACTAACCTTAAGCCTCCTAGCCTAGTGTAGATCAACCAGTGACCCAGTTCAGGATTTTTTCTATTTCTTTTGCTCATATTCCAATGTCTTTATTTCTTCTTATGCTTTGTGGTAGGATCTTATCAATCAATAAAATTCACTTCCTTTTGCTCTAATTGTTTGTTGATATTTCTTAGATGACTAATATCCTTAGATTGATATATGATGATTAAACTCATGATTGCATTTGAAGTAGCCCCAGTGGCCATGAGTAAATTTTAAAATCTGGTTATCTTACATATTTATGCAACTTTTCGATGATGCCAAAATGGGGAAAAGGTTGTGTTGAACAATTATATTTATAACCTAATGAACCTGGTCCTTGATGATAAGTGATAAAAAGGTAAAATGTTCTAACATTGTGTTGATATTGAGCTAAGTTGAAATAGGGCATGTTATAATCAAAAAAGGGGAATTTTTTGGCCCAAATGAAGTTTTGTTTTGAAGATTGACAAAGTAAGCTCAGGCATGAACCAGGTCCATCTCTTGTGTACAAAGACACGGGCAAATTCGAGCATAAGGGATGCACGTGAAGGAGATAATCTTAACTTAATATACATGATATATCCTAACCGAAAAGGTTGCAAAACTGATAAGAAGAAGGAATCTTTACTCAAAGAGAACACTATCTAAGATAAGGGAGGAGATAGAAGTTGAGAACAACTAGATCTCTTCCACCAAGGAATAGTAGTATTAGAACTCTAGTTGTTTCTTGATCTACTAACCCTATATATTGCAGGATGTTCTCATTCTACAGACACGCACAAAAACATAAGTTAAATGTGAGTTGAGAGCAAAATAGCAAGGCATTTTGCAAACAATTCTTCTGTGATTCAAGTGTGCGAACTTGAAGCCACATGAACCAGTTCCAAGTGTCTGTCTTTTATTCTACTTCAATTGTATAAGGTGGTTTTCATATTTTACCTTTCAGCTTTATCTAGAGGCAATTGTAATAGGTACTCTCAGTATTCAAATTAGAGTTAAATTGAAGTTGTCGCAACAGTTAGAGGCTGGTTGCTACAATGGGATTAGTATGAATCCTTAGGTTTACAAAGTGTTTTGTAAATGTTGTTTTGTTTCAGTGATTTAGTGAAGTGTTGGGAAAATCCTACTGAGTAGTAGGTCGTGGTTTTTTTACCTTTTGATTAGGGTGTTTTCCACGTAAAAATACTTGTGTTCTTTATCTTCCGCATTTACTATTTCAGCAATAGTAGATTAAGGAACACTTAGAAGAACTAGGTCCTTCTATAATCAGTGCACGTGAAAAATTGGACACCACACAGATCACCCCCTCCCTCTTGTGTGGTATTGAAGTTAAAACATCACCCCCTACCTACCGTTACACATTTTTCAATGACCCTCATAATTTTCATTTAAGAGGGGCTTGATCCTAGGACCTTGTTCCCTAGGTGTGACTATAAATAGTAAGCTCAATAGCCATTGTAAAGGACATGAATTTTCTTACAAGCTGATACTATACTTTGTTCAAAAGCTCAATAATATTTTATCTTCGTGCTTGAACTACTACCTCCAGAAGCTCTGATCTCGGAATCAAGATTTCTATTGTCTTATCTCGATTTCAATGCTAAGTCTTACATTCTTGTTTAATTTAATTATCATTTTGGGATCAAATTAATTCATTTGCCTATAAATTACATACAAATTCAACTGTATCATTTTATGGGTAAACAATAATATGGATCTTATCCACATTTGACCCATTTTTTAAAAGTTTGTTTACCCTGAAATTTGGATAACAATTAAATTTATATTGTGGTTTTAAGGGTATGTGATTTTGTCCAATACTAATTGATAAACGAGAAAATAAATAGATGAATTAGACTGTAAGATAAATCGAACTAGTGAGTAAGCAAAGCTTCGACCTCGAATCAGAGTAACCTCGAGGTGATATGGTAAGAACAATAAAGAATAAAGCAACTCAGATGAACAGTAAGTAACGCAGTAAGCAAGAAAGAAATGGTTGTATATATTTTTCTCAATGAGAAAATGGTTACAAATGAATGGAATTCCTCTTTATATAGTAGAGGAGTCCTAATTAAGGTACATTTCTAATTACAGTAGGAAATCATGTCAACAGCTGATTAACTGCTATAGACTTGATTCTTTCCGAGATTTACGCCATGATCCTCGATCAATCGCGGATATCTCGCCCTTTTCATTATAAAGCTATGTCGATATTACTCAAAGTCTGCCTTTTTCTAGCCTCGATTGATGTCGAACTCGATCTGAAAAGAGGCTTCAATTTCGGACTCCACGTCCTAGCTCTTCGATGCAACATTACGTCCTAGCTCTTCGATGCAACATTTATATTTCAACTAAATAGTGAAATCGGATAGCCCCGATTTCTACCGTATACAGATAGTCCCCTCGTTTCTTAGAATAAAATTATAAGAAACGACTTGAGCCTCGATTTTCTTATGACCTTGATAAATAGTGATGTAATCCCCATGACGTAAGCGATGGAAGTGACCGAAATGTCCCGTCGGTACAGTTCCCCAAACCATTAAGGTGCGTCAGTGGGCGGTCGACCACTAGCACCGTCGAACCGTCACCGTGGTTCTACAAATATGGACTCTTTTGTTGAATCAAAACTTTTACTTCCATTCTCATCAATCCTTCTAAGTTTCAGACTCTCTCCATCTCTTCTCTTTCATCACTTCTTAGATCATCTCCGCTAGTTTCAAACCACAAAACTTAATATTTTCATCTCCCTTCTACTTGCATAATGGCAAAAACATCAAAAATCGTTCCACAAAAGGAGAAAGCTTGCTCTTCTTCTTCCCGGCCGGCCGGTGATAAAACGACGGTGGAATCTCTCCCTCATGAGTATGTTCCCGGCCCATGTGTCTTAAAATCTGACTTCAAAGTCGAGAACCCTTCATCGGTCACTAGCCGATGTAAGCACGTGTCGAGATATTCTGCTCGATAACAGCGGGATATCTCGAGATGTAAAGAGGGATTGTAACTAGGGGGCCAAAGTCGTGGTACAGATCCCCGCTCGTGAAGAGAGTATTACTACCCACATGGAGGGCTTTCTAAGTGTTTACACTTACCCCTTCACGTTGGGTCCCCTCGACCCAGTTATCATAGACTTCTGTAAGAGGTACCAGGTCACCCTCGGCCAAGTTCACCCCTCTTTCTGGCGTATCGTGATCATGCTTCAATTCTCTTCCAGTAAGGTCGAGGGTCTGTCGTTCACTCTCAACCATCTCATACGTTTATATCGACCCCGACTCTTCCAAGGGTTGATTAAGCTTCAACACCGAGCAACCAAGGCTTTGTTCTCGAGTGTCGATAAGGACAAGGACCAGGGTTATATGATCTGGTTTGTTCGGGTGAGGACCTGTGACCTCATCCCAAAGAAAGTTATGCCATTCCCCGAGAAGTGGAACCCCGAGCGTAAGTAACATTTTACTCATCAATTTCCATGTTCCTATTTTTGCTTTATTTAACATCTTCGTTTGTCATGCAGAGGTTGCCTGGATGACTCGAGCGGTTCCTAACCTCGAGGACTGGGTTCAGAAGTTGGCCTCGACTTCATCCTATGTCGAGCGCTGCTGGCATGACTTGGCAAAGGGAAAATGGGAGGCAAAGAATCATGGTGAGTATTTATTTCTTATTTCCGAGGTACTACTCATACTTCTTTTTCTCACCAAGTTTCCTTTTGTGCAGGCCTAAACAAGGACTCGATCTTGACGCCCCCGAGCGGCGAGTAAGAGGCTAAGTCCTCGGTTCTAAAACCGGGGAAAGATAAGAAAAGGAAGGGGGTATCGTTGTTCGAGGACCCCAAACCCAAAACTCGAAGGACCAGAAGGAAGGTCATTGCTCTCACCATGGAATCGGTCCAAAGTTTGAGAGAGGAAGAAGAAGAAGAAGAAGGTGACGCCTCGATGTTGGTGGCTCGACCCAGGAAGATATTGCAGGCCGCCAAACATTCAAAACCGGAGGTGGTTGCCGAGATCATTCCTCATGATGAGGAGGCTTCAAAGAAAAATTCGGGTCGAGATTGTTCCTCGACCATCAACAAATGTACTGGAGGGGGATGGTTATGAAACCCCGAGAGCCGTTCAGAGCGCCCCGAGTGACTCGCTCGGGGAAATGACAGCAGGTCATTTTCCATCTCTACCGGCTTACTCTGAGGAGGCGATAAGGGAGGCTCGGGCCATGAGGACCTCGACATAGGCGGATTCCCTAATGAAGAGGATCCCTTTCGGGATTGCTTTACTGGGGTCGATGATGCCTCTGACCTTAATGATGTGTCCACCCTATTTGAAGAGGCCCAACATCTTCTATCTTGGGTAAGTATTAATTGTTGTAACTCTCTTTTTCTTTTCCTTTCTTAAGTCTGACTTATTTTCTTCTCATACAGGCTTTTTCCAAGTCCCGGGCCGATCTGAACCAAGGTGAGGCCGATCTCTAGAAGGCTTCGGAGGAGAGAAATGCCCTTAAGATCCTCTGTGGGCAGAAGGATGAAGAGCTCAAGGACCTTCGAGCAGACTTGGTCAAAGCCCGTCAGGAGGAGACCGAGCTGAACAAGCAGGTAACTGCCCTTTTGAAAAAATACGGGCTTGACCTAAGGGTGGAGGCTAACATTTCGATGTCTTAGTTGCAGCAGAAGATTGAAAGGATCGAGCTGGGGGAGGGGGTGCGAACGCAGA